>BRXX01000160.1:0-56109 GCA_030267905.1 Triparma verrucosa
CCCTAACCCTAACCCTAACCCTAACCCTAACCCTAACCCTAACCCTAACCCTAACCCCTAACCCCTAACCCCTAACCCCTAACCCTAACCCTAACCCTAACCCTTCTCCTCCGCGCCTCCTCCGAGCCTCTTGATCAGGTCGGTCGCCTTCTTTCCCACCTTCATGGGAAGGTGGTAATCAATCGTACAATTGATGAGTTCGTTCAGGTGTTTCGCGTATAGTGCTTTAAGCCCTATAATTTTTCGTTTTGTTGCTGCTCTTTCGCGGCGATGTTAGGGTTGCGTTTTGAATCAAATACGTGCTTGGGATGCCGAGTTCTGCTAATAGGAAGACGCTGCCGTGACCAACCAATTTTGTTAGACTGAATCATCGCGCTGTACCCAAACACGCATGCCACGTACCTTTGACCCCTTATTTCTTCATATAATTTATTGTTCAAAGCAACGTTCATGAGCAACAGAGCGGGCGAGCCCTTCCCGTTCAACACATCCATGATGTCTGAAGCAGACACCCTGGGCCCAGAGACAGCTATGATCAACGCCACGAAGTCCGCGGCCACCTGTGTGGGGGAGTTAAGTGAACGCACAGCACACATCACGACCATTTCAGACCCTTCCCGAGTTAACACCCGCCGTCCTTCCACCACCTTACACAACCCCTCACCTTGCCTTCCCACCCCGAGACAAAACCATTAGTATCCGCTAAATTTTCCTCCAACGCCTTCAACGCCTCCATTCTGTAGCTGTCGTCCTGGGCACATAAGTTTGCCATGCTGTTCAAATGGGTGCTGGCGGTCGACGCAGAATCAGAACTTATGGCGCTCATAAGCAATATGGACGACGAAACTGAACACGACGGTTGCATCTTGCTAAGGTCCATTTTCCCGCGGGCTGCCACTCCTGACCCCGCGGTCAGTCGCGGTCTTGTGTAAAAACTGCTGGGATTCGTGTAAAATTGTCTGCACTGTAACTCACTGCCCTGTGATTGCCTGGAGCAACTGTCAGCGTTTTTCTCGGCCAGCCCAAAACCGCAAGGGTAAAAAGTCAGAGCCTCAGCAACCCAAGCAGGGCACAACAGCTGCTACCAATCCAAACTATCACTATCATCAATTGAAGGCGCCTTCGTCGTCACTCCTATCACCCACCCTCTTCCTTCTGTCACTAGTACCATGCTCCAAAGTTCCTCCGCAGACTCTCTGCCGTCGAGCAGGAGGAGCAAGGCAAAGCCAAACCATTCTTCTTCCTCGTCTCACAACCCAGCCTCCTCCCGCCGTCCCCTTCCGACTCCCAAGGCTCGCCGGCAGGTTGCCGTCCCCGCCAACCTCACGTATAAGCTGAAGCTCGACTCTCCTTTCCAGCACTACACTGTTCGTACGCTTGCCCAGGAGAACAGCATCAATAATAAGTCCAAGCTCAGTTCCGCCCCGGTGTCTGCTAAGTTGTTGGCCAATCCTATTTTGAAAGAGACGAAGAAGATCGACAGGATTCTGAACCCGCTGCCGGATCCTAAGTTCTACGACAGTTTCTTGAAGACTACCATTCCGAAGTCCAAGCCCAACGCGTGGGAGGAATTGGAGTTAACCGACGGCAGGGGCGGTTTGGAGGTGAGAAAGCTTAGCTAGCTTCATATCACTATAAATTTTCTCGTATTAAGCTCCCTCACCAAAAAAAACAAATGCCACGCCATGCCGCGCCACACCGCAGCCCACCCCCCTCGAAATTCAAATCAACCAGTCACACCACCTTCGCTCCACGTACCTGGAGCGCCTCCATAGTCTCACAACTTGCTCCGCGCGAAATTCGAAGCTGCTCAAGTCTACCTCGGAGAATATTCACACCCTGACCGAGTCGGCCCAAATTTTGTTGGTCGAGATATCCGACCTCCTGATGCTTATCCGCCACTCCACCATAGAGTACGTCGAAAACGTGACCAAATGGAGGACGGCACACAACAAGGTTTGCGAGCCTTACTTGGTAAATGGGAAGAATCCGATGGCGCAGATGTCTTCCGACTTGAACTTTTTGGACGAATATAGCCTTTTGAGGAAGTGGCTCGGCACCCGGATGACGAGAAATCCACTAGTGCTGAGGAACGGCCTCGACGAAAGGCTCGAGAGCATACGCCAGTACGAGGGCCTCACTAAAATAATGGACGACGTGAAGTTCGTAGATGACGGAAAGGATAAAGACGAGGAGGAACCCATCCGCATAGTCAACGACAACGGCGTGGTGCGGTCAGGCGGCCTCATCGAGAGGATGCGTCTCGAGAATGAACGTGAGAAGTGGAAAAAGAGCCACACCAGCCACCAAGACCAAGACCAAGACCAAGACCAACCCGGCCAAATGAACTCAGAAGTCGCCGTGAAGATTGCTGAAACGAGTTTAACAGAGAACAAGCCGTCCGATATTGCCGCGCTGGCCATCAAGGAGGCGACGCTGACTCTTGCCAGAAGTGACGACAAGGACGCCTATGACAAGATCCCGAGTCCTACAAAGCACGCCAAGACCATGCCCAACTTCTACAAGAACGCCACCACTGTCAATAACCCCAGCGCGCTCATCGCGCTTCGATTTCTGAGCGTTGAGAGGACCATCCTCCACGAAGAGGGCTTGGAGGGCGCGGAGAGCTTGATGCAGAGTTTGAAAGTCATCGAGAAAGTGCCCCGGTTCGTTGCCCCCAAGCCTCCTCCCCACTACCCTTTCGGAGTCGAGGAGGACAAAATTGCGAACGATCTTGCCAACATTAACTCTTCCCTCGCCATTCACGCGGCGCACGCTCTCAAGGTTGAGGCGACGATCAAGAGGCAAGTGGCCATCATCCCCGGCTTGCGGCTGCAGCTTTGGTGGAGCAGGCGCTTGAAGCAGGCGCTCGAGGAGCAGGAGAGAGGGGTGGGGGTCGACGTTGTCAGCAGCAAGGGCAGCTCTGGCCTCGGCGTCCTCGAAAAGATGCCCTGGGCCACTGGCGTCTTGGATCCGGAGTTCCGAGCCGCTTGGAATCGAAGCAAGAAGTTTCGCCGAAAGATGGAATTCGCCGAACTCCTTCGATTGGAGCGCCTCGCGTTCGTAAAGCGTCTGAATAAAATCAACGACACAATCGAGACGACGGAACAGGAAATTGCCGGCCTCCAGGGCATCATAGCTTCCACGGTTCACGAATTGGAAGATCACAAGATCAATTGCGAAACCTTGTTGAATCGTCGTTCCAATGTCACCAAGGCCCTGGACGAACTAATAGAAAAGAGGAGGGCAAATAACAAGGGCAGGGACGACAAGTGGGTCGCCACGAAGAGGTACCTGTTGCCTATGCCGTACGGCGCGATTCTTCTGGACAAAAATTGGGAGGCCGACCGGAAGAAGGAATTCCACTCCTTGAATTGGTGGCTGGATAGGTACACTCGCCCCACTAACCTTGAGCCAATCGAGCTTACCTACGTTCAGCGAAATTACGCAAAACCTTGGCAGCCCGATTTCAGCTACGACGACGAGGAGCCTGACTTCGAGGAGTTGGCCAAGCATGAGGAAGCACAGAAAAAGAAGGAAAAGGCCAAGGAGGAGCCGGAATTGGTTGGAGGACATGGGCTGCAAAGGACCATCGGGAAAAGCAAGAACAAGTTCGCTTGCTACACGGTGTACAGGGGCGGGTTTAGGATATCCAAGATCCTTTGTATGGTCCTCGTAATCCGCAAGCCGCCCAAGGGGTACTCAATGGGCGGGTACATAGTCTCCTGCTTTTGCACCAGAGTCGGCAAGAGGAGCGGTAAGCTTTCCGACTTGAACGAAGTCGTGAACCAAATGTTCGTAGGAGACGTTTTGAAGGTATTCGCCGAGCATTACCCCATGGAAATCACGGGGAAGGAGGACGAGGCCCACCAGTGGGGGAAGTGGTGCAGGCACCTGAAGCTGGCCAGGCCCGTCCTACCGGACGGCAGGGTCTCGGGCAGGGTGAAGCTTGTCTGGAACATCAAATCGACCATCCCCGGCGAGATATACCAGGATCTCTTGGAGGAGGGCGAACTTGAGAAGTCGTCCACACGCTGCCCTACGGGAACCCTCTTCAAGACCTGTATCAAGTTAAACGTCATGAGCGAATACTTCGTCGACCACAATGACGAAGAATCCGTCGAAGGCGACGGCATGAAGGCTGGGGATATCGTGACGAAGTCTGAGTTGGGGGTCGAACTCCCGCCGTCTCGAGTCTTGAGTTACGTAGGTGTAAATTTCTACTTCGTCAAGGTCGTGGGTTACAATGATAACAAGACGGGGTACGACTTGCCCGGCTTCAAGGTGGAACTTCACAGTTCGCTGAACTTACAGCAAAGCGTCGACTTATCCAAGGTCTCGTGGAACAGGTTCAAGGAGCTGGGCTGGGACGAGGGAAAATTGGGGAAGAAGGAAGCCAAGGACATTGTCAAGTACTTGAAGTCTCTGGTAGTCATCAGGAACAGCACCAACGGCCACGAGTACATTGACAACGACAACAAGGAGAATAAAGTCACCCAAGATATCTACAACGATTACACGACCGTGTACAAGAGCGATGACGATGTGGTCAACGGCAAATCATGTATGATTTCTGTCGTGGGCTCGAACGATCGCTTCAGCGTTGATAACAACGAGTTCGTGCGGCACGGGCGAGGGCACTGTGTCAAGATCAAGGTGACTCTAGTCTGGAACGGAGAGCTAGTCGACCTGCAGACGGCCGTGAGCCTGAGTTACTTGAAGTCATCCGGCTACAAGTGTGGGTACAGAATCGCTGATTCGGGAGACTTGGACTACTTCATTGAGATGAGGCACATCAGCAAGCTCAAGAATAATTTGTGCTTCGTGTACGATGACGGCAACCTGGAGAACGTGAGGCTGCAGTTCGTAGGCCATGAGAAGATCGTTTTTAAGAAGTGCGGCTACGTCGGCGGTGAGTTCGTCTGCATGAGTATTTGCTACGACAAGGGCCGCCTAAACGTCAAGTGCTTGAGGGTGAGGGATAGCCACTTGGGACGTTGCACAGTCGATGAGGAAATTCTAGTCAGGAAAGGTTGGCTGGAGCTGGCTAGACAAGTCAGCAATGCCTCTGACGAGGGCTTGAAAGTATTCATGGAGGCCTTGGGATGGACGGCTGAAGGAGAGCTCTACTTGTCGCAAAACGAAGCCGTGGCTGACGATGAGGATGTCACCCTTGGGCAGTGCCTGCTGAAGAGCGCCTTGCGGGTCGACGATCAGGTTTACTTCGTGAAGTGCTCGACGTTCACATACCGTGAAAGGCGAATGAGACTCGGCGACGATGGTTTGGTGTTTGACATATTCCCGAGGAATCCGGGAGAGGACGAGGAAGGAGGATGGGAGGATTTCTACGGGGACGGAATAGAAAGGAAGCGGGCGGTGATACCGCGCGATGAGCTCCAGTCGGATTATGGTGTTCAGCTGCTGAGAAATGGAGGGATCGGGAAGAGCTTGAACAGACTGCCCAAGCACACTCTCTTCATGATCTTGGGCATTTTGAGGCAGAATGCGTACGGGCAATCTTCCCGCTAAATGATACAGTAATAATAATGAAATTTTATTAATAACGTTTTATTTTTAGTAAATGAGCAGTCTGTTACAATGTCGCCATATCGGCAGCCTCTTTGGCCGCGGCCAATTTCGCCTCTTCCTCCTTCTTTTTCTTTTGCTCCGCAATCAGCTTCTTGGCCTTTTTCAGGTCTTCCTGCTGGCGCTTTTTCTCTTCTACTTCTCTTGCTGCCTTTTCCCTCTGCTTCCGTGCCGCAAGCGCCGCGTCCTTGTCCGCTTTTTCCTTCGCCTTCTTTTCCTGCTTTACCTTCTCCTCCTCGAATCGTATTTCTTGCGCTCGCTTGACTCGCTCCTTTTGTTCCTCCGGCGATAGAACCTGAGTGTACCGTCTGCGTCGCAAGGCCTCGTTTTCTGCGTGCTTCTTGGCCTGTTCTTGCTTCCTCTTCTCCTTGGCCTCCTTTTCGGCTTTTTCCTGAGCTCTTCTTCCGGCTTTCGTTTGCCTCATCTTCTCGCCTTCGATACGGCCCGCCTCGTTAGCTTTTTCTAGCGCTATCCGCTGCGCCTCGAGTTGATCCTCCAGGGCTTTAGCTGCCTCGTTCTCCTTCTGCAGCCCTTGGAGTTCGCCGCCGTACTGCTGCGCCTGCGCCTGTTCCTGTTCCTGTCGTGCCTGAGCTGCAGTCGGAGGTGTTGCTGGAGGGCGCCTCCTCGGACTCTGCTGGCGACTGATCGGCTGCTGGTACACGGGGCGGCCTCTATTTGGGCTCATTGCGCGGTCCCGTTGATCGTCTTCCAGCGCGTAGCTAGCTGCCATCTCCATTTGTCGACCAATATCCGCCTGCCTCTCTACGGCAATCTCATTTTGCCTCGCTATCTCCGCCTCCACCCGTTGTTTCTCGGTCGGCGACGGCAGCAGATTTTCATGTTGCGTAGGCACGATCATTTGCCTCAAGTGCTCGCTCTGTGCGATCTGCTCCTTCAGAAGATCTGACTCTGACTTATTGCTCGAGGACATCATTAGCTCAGCTCGCTTCAGCTGCCTCGCCTCTGTTTGGTCCCGAAGCCTGTGACGAGCACAGAGAGGAGCCCCGAGCATTCAAATTGGGTTAGATACTGCAGCCACCTAATCGCTTCGCTCCTCGTAGTAGCCTCACCTGTCCAGCTGCTCTTCCTCCTGTTGCCGCCGCTCTAATCTCTCAATCCTCGCAAGCTGCGCTTCTCGTTGCAGCTCTAGCTCGGACTTTGACTTGGGAGGCGCGACGGGACTTCTCTGTTGTCGTGCTTCCAGTTGGCGCGTCTGCTGCTCAAGGTCTCCCTTCTGTCGCTCCAGGTCCAACTCCATTTGGCTCCGCTCCAATCTGGACGGCGACGCCGAGTTGGAGGGGGGCGTATTTCGATTAATCATTCTATTTTGTCTTCTCTCCTGAAGTTGCTTGTGGTGCTTTCTTCTTTGCTCGTCCAAGACAGAATCCTGCCGACTACTAACTTGGACCAGATCTTTCTCCTTCTTTCTCTGGCGCTCCTCGAGCATCTTGCGTTCAGCTTCCCACTTTTCCCTCTCCGCAATTTCCTGCTGCTGCTTTTTGCGCTCCTCCTCTTGCTTGAGCTGTTCGATCCTCTTGTAAGAAGGGGGTGGGGGTGGCGCGTAGCGAGGGTAGATGCCCTTGCCCTCTTCGCCCTTAACCTTCCTTTCTAGGTTGTATATCATCATGTCGCGCTTCATGATCCTCTCCTCTGCCTTTTGTGTCTTTGCGCGCACTTCGTCTTCCTTCGCCTTCAGCTTCATCTTGGCGAGCTGCACCTCCCTCTGCAGCTCCTTCTCCTTTTCCGTCAGCGGAGGCGGAGGCTCTGGCCCATTGTACAAGTAAGCATTGGCGTCAATGTCCACGGAGTAATCCTCTCCTCTGGAATAGTCGTCGTGGTAAAAGTGGGACCCGTTGTTCTCATATAATGGGTCCGCGGAACCGTTCCACGAGATGTCCGATTCTGCGTATGTGTTGTGATGTGTCTGGTGCTGTGCATGTGTCTGCGGTCTTCTTCCGCTCATAGCGAATTTGAGGTCGGAATAGACCTTGTCGTGGTAAGTCGCCACGATCTCTCCTATCTGCTGTCCCGGGTTCGACTCTCCGTAGCTGCTGGCGTCCGAAACCACTTTCAAATGCTCCTGCAGTTTCTGGTGTAGGGCCGGGCTAGCCCCGTCCCTCTCCTGCAGCAACGTCTCTATCAAGTTCTTCTCGAAATTCCTGCACCGCTTCTCGAATTCTATCATTAGCGAGTTGGTGAGGGTGTGCGACTTCTCGATCTCCTTATTAAGCTCCCTTCGGATGACGGCGTTTTCGCTAGCGAGGTTCTGAATTATTCCCTCGTAGCGCTCTCGGACCGCCGCCTCCTTCTCGACTCGCTGGTCGGCCTCGAACCTCTTTGAATCCATCGCTCGGAGCTCACTAGCGTACCGCTCCGCCTCGATTGCCGCGTGCGCGTCTTTGATCTGCTTCTGCAGCTCCTCCACCACTTTCTCGTTCTTCGCGGTGGTCTTGGATTGAAATATCTCCGTCTTCTTCCAAAATTCAGCCTCCATGACCTGAACCCTCTCGTTGCACAGCTCCTCAACCTCGTCGGCATGCACGAGAGCGTTGTTGGCCTCCTCGATCCTGTCGAGGAAACTCTCGACGCAGAACATCGCCTTCTTCTGGCACCTGGAGACGCTCGACCTGATAACCGAGGCTGTAGTCTCGAAGACCGAGCCGAACAATTTGTCGTAGTCCCTCTGCTGGGCCAATATCGTCTGCTGCAGCTGGTTCCTCTCCATAGTTATCTGCAGCGCGTGCTGGTGCCAGTCGAAGGTGGCGTAGCGCCTCTTGTCCTCCTTCTTGGCGAGGAGGTGGCGGTCGTGGAGGCCGTTCTCCTTTATTTTCTTGTTCACCTTGGACTTTTGTTCGTTAAGGGTCGTCATGGCCTCGTTGAAGACCTTGCCGAACTTTTTTGCGGGTGGGGTGGGAGGGGGGTTGGGGTTAGGTCACGAATTTTTCAGAGCAGAAGAAATGGGAAGGTAGATAGGTTGAAAGAGATATGGTAGTGTAGTTGTTTGCACTTGCTTGCTCTCACCTCTCTCTCGAGGACCTGCATTGCCTTCTGACTCTGATCGTTGCTCATCGGCCGAAGCCTCCTCGTATTGCTCAGCTTCGGCTCGGAGTCAGGATCAGGGGACGTGTACGCTATTTGTGGCGGAATCGCCCCCGGGGTCCTCGACATGTAATCCCCAGGAAGGTTTCTCTGAGGAGAGGAGCGAGGAGAGCCCCTGCCGGGAGAGCCCTTGCTGCGGCCTCTACGCGTCGGGCTATTGCGACGCGTATATTCGTTCAGGGTGCTGCGGGTTTGCCGGTCGCCCCTGGGGGAACGCCCCCGTGGGGACGAAGACAGATGCATTGGCAGTTGTTGTGTTGTTGTCAACTGGTCTGAAACTGGCAACCCACTGGCAAAGTCCAATTTGATCACCGGCCTGGAAAGCTTTCAAAGTTCTTTCGTTCCTTTTTCCAACCCCTCCGCGTACCCGCCTCCCACCGATTGAGTTGCTGTGCACGTACGACGACAGGACGGGGAACGGAGTCACGCCCGAAGGAGAGAAGCGAGTGCAGGGCATCGTCCAATGTGGCTTGGTCCGGTGGCAGGAACTTTGTCCCTGCGCTATCATCTCACCATCGACTTTATAGCCTTCTTCGTCTCCCTCTACGACAAGCTCATAGCAAAGTCCTCCACTCGCTTCCTCTACCGCATCCCTGAGTCGACCTTCTACCTCTTGGCGTTCTGCGGAGGCGGCTGGGGCTTGATCTTGTCGTTCATATTTTTCAATCACAAGGTCAGGAAGACTAGATTCCTTGCCAAGTGCGGCGCTGCTTTAGTGCTCAGGATACTTCTTTACTCGATCATAAGTTGAGACCATACGCTGATACCATACTTTGGTACACTATGAGCGATAACAACAACAACAACAACACTACAGCAGAAATCCAGAGGCTGTGGTCAAAAACGCAAGCTGATATGAAGAGGCGCCTGAAAATCACTCTAAACTCGGATCATCTCCAGTTAATCCTTCCTCCCGCCCCTTCCTTTCCCTCCGACACGACCTTCGGCGGCTGCGACCTCACCGAGCCCACAACCGCCACCATCCCTCCAGTTTCCTCCTACTGCGTGCTAAATTCCGAGCTCGAAGTAGTCCACGAACTCCACGAAAACGCCATCATTACTCAGCCCTACATTCCTTCGTACTTATCGTTCAGGGAGGCTCCGCTGCTTCTCCCTCTCCTCCTGAGCGGTCCCGAACCCACGTACCTCTTGACAGATGGAAACGGTCTCTTACACCCTCGTGAGTTCGGTTTCGCGTGTCACTTGGGCCTGCTATTAGAGGAATCTGGCCGGGGCGCAGTCGTCACGATAGGATGCTCGAAGAACCTCCACGTCTTCGAGGGACTGAGGACGGCCAAGGATCAGGAGCGTGACGTTGATGCAAGAACGATCAAGGACGTTTTTAAGGAATTCCAGGAATGGTGGATGAAAGGGGGGGGGGAGCTGATTGATGTTTACAAAATAGGCGATGTGGTTGTGCTGGACAACCTGAATTACGACGAATATGAACTGCCCGAAAGCCCACCAGAGTCTCTTGCCCCCATTCCTTCCTCCGTGCTGTATTTGTTTGGTCCTACTAGTTCACCTTCTTCGAATCCTATTGGTGCCTCTTACTTGAAAAAGGGAGGCGAGTCGGCCAACCCTATTTTCGTCAGCGTCGGAAACAGATGTTCCCTGACGACCGCGATCCACTGCGTGGACTATTGCTCCATCAAGAGGGTGCCGGAACCCGTCAGAATGGCGGACAAGGGTGGTCGGTCGAAAATAAGACAACACAATCTTCATACCTAATCCAATCGTTTTTGCTTCTTTTTTATTAACCTAAAATATTTCTGCGAGTCTTGCCTCGTAACCCTTTTCGCCGTCCTTCCTTTCCCTACTGACCAGCTCCACTATCTTGCCCTTGGCCTTCTCATTTTCTAAACACTCCACGACGACATTGGCAACGTCGGATCTGCAAATACTAGTAGCCGTCAACTTCCCTTCCGCTGGACAGGCTTCAATGTAGGCGCCGGCATCGGCATCCGTTAGTCCGCCCGGGCGAATAATTGTGTAATCGATTGAGGACGAGAGGAGGGCCTGTTCCCCTTTAAACTTGTTGTCCATCAGATTCCATTTGATGGTGTTCAAAATCATCCTAACCGGGTGCCACCTGTTGACAGGGTCGACGAGTCGCGAAGAAATGAGCACAAAGTGCTTCACGCAACCCGCCTTCTTAGCGGCATCGATGCAGTTCACGACTCCCATGTAATCGACGGAATGAGCTCCAGCGTAGGTGGCAGCGCTGCAGCAGAACACCACCTTGTCAATGTTCGTAAAATCCAACGTGTCGACGGAGGATACGTCCTGCCTGCTCGCGTCGACGCCAAGCTTCGCGATCAGGTCCTTATGCTTATCGGGGCTCCTCACCCCGAAGATGACTTTGCTTTGCTTCTTTGCAACAAGATAATCCACTACCTTTTTTCCGGTTGCTCCTCCAGCTCCTAGAACTAATGTAGTCGTCGTCATATCGCTTACGTTTCTTTTTTATGTTCTTTGTGCTTACGGTGGGGTGTGAGAAAAATTCGTAGTCGATTCTGACCTTACTTTTGACTTACTTTTAAAGGTTAATGGATACAGGAGTTTGTGATGCTTCCTATGAATGGGAAGATCACCGAAAAGAGTCTGTTGTCAGTAGGCACTGCCCGCACTTATATAGAGATTTATTTCTCTTCGGGGACACAAAAACCCTGATTCTGCTGACCACCTACTCAATCGTTCCTCCTCTCTCCCGAAAATATCCATATCCGCCTCCCCTCCCCTCCTACCCTCCTTTCTACGACAGTTGGCACCGAATCATCTAATTTCATTCTCCACGCCCGAAATTTCCAACTTTAATTCACGTTCTATAGGACCATGGATACTATGGATTCCACGGTAGGCCTGAACGGCCAACAGAAGGCGGATTTGAAGAAGAAACAGGGAGAAGAGGGCTTATGGGCCAGGGAGCAGCGATTCCAGAGTCTGATGTCCGAGTACTGCACCACACAGCCGTCGTCCGAGGCCATCACGAAGCAGTACCTGAGAGATCAGCAAGTATATCGGGACTCCCATCCGGATGAGGTAATTAATTAATTACTTCTCACCCCGCTCCATCCTCCGACCAAAATCTAACCCTCCGCTTCTCTGCCCACCACCCCCTCCACCCTCTCCAACCTCTCCACCCCCTCCCAAACAACAAAGAAATACATCGACAGGCGCCCCTACACAGCAGGTGACCTCGGCCGCGACCGCGTCGGCACCGGCGATTTCGTCGCCGTTTCTCAGTTTTGCTGGGACAATCATCGCCTCCAGAACCTCAGGGACGAGAGGTAAGATACTGCCATTACCTTCAGTCTAGGTCGCTACAAATACATCACGCCACTTTATTCTAACTCGATTGCTCTGCTCCTCGGCTCGTCTTCCGCTCGCTGCCCCTCGCAGGCCCCAACATGACGCTTACAAGAGGGCTGTGGATAGGGGAGGCAAGGACCTTACTAACGAGTCTCAAGAAAACAACAAGAAGATGGCCGAGCTGAAGGCGAAGGTGGCGGACGCCGCCGACGAAAACATGGCGGGGGTCTCTAGCCTCCTCAAGTCGATGGAGGAGAATCAGCTGAAGAAGGCCCGTCTAATCCCCGCCATGCACAAGCCTTACGAGTGGGACGCCGACAACCCCAATGAAGGCATACCCTGGCCAGACGTCGCCCCTGCCGAACGTACCAAGGGGCCAGCGTTTCAGAGGATAGAGAGGATGACCAAGCAGAGATCGAGTTCCGTCAAGAAAGTGCTGGATCCCTTCACCGGAACGTATATAATACAGCAGGAGGAGTCCGTCCGCAGTAAGTCGCTGAGGCTTAATTACCGGCCGGATCTCAACGCCTATGTGCAGGGCGATGTGCTGGCGGGGCTCAGGAACAAGAAGAGGCATGCTAGGATTGTTTCCGCGCAGGAGTTCTTGGACGAGTCCAAGGTGAGAAGAAGAAGAAGAAGTTAGTAGGAGTGTCACATCACCGTCTTACTTAACTACGCTCGCCGCAGCTGGACGAGAGGACAAGGGAGCAGCGCCGAAAGGCGGAAACGAAACGAAGGGCTGATGAGGAGTATGTCCGAGCTCGAGAGGCGGTGAAGGAGAAAAAGAGACGCCAGAAGGAGATGCAAGCTAGGTGAGAAGCTGCGAGGAGCGACATGACGAGCCAGGAATGCTTTAATTATGTTTCTTCTCCGGCTGCGCTAGTAGCTCCAGTCTAGATAGACCATTACCACCGCTACACAATTCTATCTCGTTAACGCCAATCTTCATGCGACTCGCTTCGCTCGTCGCAGGCTACAAAATCTGGACGTGGGCGGAAAGAAAGGGGGGTTCCGGTCAAAGTCGCACCGCTCCTCAATTTCTTCGTCTGGCTCGGTCTCGTCTTACGACACGTCGGTGTCCTCCATGCGCTCTCGAGGCTCCTCCGTTCGCTCATCTCGCATCAACCGCCCGTCCTCAGTTGGGCGGCCTAGCACCGCTGGTGACGGAAAGGAATCGGACATACTCTTCATTAATAATAACCAAACCCGGCCCAATACTGCCGATTCTGCCAACCTGAATGTCGACGACGAAGAGATTGCGAAGTGGGAAGGGACCAGGGTGAAAACTCCCATCTGGGGCAACTTTGGAAATAGGAACGGCAGTGCGGGTTCGACGCCGTGGAATAGACTCGGGAGCGCCGGCGCGCAAAAGTTCAGCGGCTGGCTCGGCGGCCTCAGGGACTTGATCAACAGGTGAGAAGTTGCATTTTGCTTCAGAGTCATGAATCATCGTCACCGCCTTTTTGTTCTTACTCGTCGCTTCGCTTCGCTCCTCGACTCCGTCTCGCAGCCGGGGAAGTAAGCCAGGAACAGCAACAAGTGGAGAAATGGATAGAAGCAGTCCTCGCCCTGAGACTACAACCCCCACCAATTCTATCCCCCTGCAGCCTCCAGATCTTAGCTCGCCAAGCAAGTCGCACCGGCCAGGAGGCCGAAGGCGAAAGACCCGTCGCTCGAAGCAAGATGCGCCCTTCGAGGAGGCTGTGTCGAATGACGGTAGCATGATGTTCGACCAGGGAAGTAACGCCAATAGCGTGGGCAGCCTCAGCCTAGAGAGCGGCTTTAGCGCCGGCTCGTTTGAGTTCCTGGACGACGGCTCGGAGATGAAGGAGAAGAAGAGTAAGAAGAAGAAGAGGAGGAAGAAGAAGGGCCAAGACTCGTCAACTATGGCTAGCGGAACAACTTTGGGCGAATTTAACGACTCTGCCAATGAGTCGCTTGCAAACGACGATGACACTGTTGTTTCTATGCTGAGCATTGACAGTTTTGGCGACGGAAGCATCGGAAGCCTCACCATGGGCTCCGAGTTTGGAGGAAAGGGAAAAAAGAAAAAGAAGAAGAAGAAAAAGAAAAGGCAGCGCGGCAAGAACCAACCAGATAATTTCGACGACAATAGCACCATAGCTACCGAAGGTAGCAGTGTTGGAAATGGTAAAAAGTCTGGCACCAATAACTTGTCGGAGTACGTGAATGGGCCGGGATTGGAGGTGACCACATTCGAATTCATCGACGACATGAGTTTGGCGAGCAGCATGGGCACCGTTCGAAGCGACACTGGACATACGGAACCCAGTGGGCGAAGGAGCAGCCGTTTGTCCCCTCTCACTCTCCCCCCCCCCCTTGAGGAGATGAAGGAGAGGAGGGAAATTACAGAAGAGGCGAAAGATGTGTCGCAGCCTGAAGGCGAGTCCAATTTTGAGCCCGGTGCCGAACGGGGTAACGCCGATGGTGACGCCGCTCAGCGCAGGTCGACATTTTCTGAAGCCCTCGTGGCGGCGACTCCAAATATGAAGGACCTCCAGGCTCGTGGACGCAGGAACACCAACTACATCGTCAAGAAAGCCGCTAAGATTGAGTCGTATCTCATCAAGAAAAAGCTGTGGAGCAAGCGGTTCCGAATCACCGGCAGAGAAAACTACAACAAGAGCGCCGGTTTCGCAAAGGCTGCGCACGATCCGCTCTTGCAGACTAGTTCCCTCACCCACCGGGTGGGTAACTTACTGATGCTCGGGGGGAACATTGCTCTCAAGAGGATGGCCTACGGGAGTTACATGCTCGTGTTCGTGATCGGCGGGGAAGAGGCCGCCAAGACAATGGGGCTCCGGGACTTTCTCATCGGAAGGACCATGACGGGTATGGAAATGATCGCGGCTGCGGGGGACGCCGAGAAGGCCATGGTCCTGAGGGCGTTGACGCAGATTAAAGATCGCGTCAAGGTTGAGGCACGGGACTATGCGGGAAGGACCGCCCTAATGCGCGCTGTGGAAGGCAGGTCTCTAATTCTGTCCGACAATGAGCTACGCGATTGGTTTCGTTCCCAGCGCAAGCAGAGGGTGAGGTTCTTGCGATCTCGCGGCTCTACCCCTGAGAACGTAAATATTATCAAGGCCATGAGAGAGAAGAAATACAACGCGGTACTTGAGCTTTTGGTGACCAAGGGGGCGGATCTTAACGCAAAGTGCATCGGCAACGTGGACGAAGATGTCACTGCCCTGCACATTGCCGCCGAGTACGGCCACGTGAAAAGCATTAAGTGGTTGCTTGCCAAGGGTGCAAGTGTCGACGCCATTACTGAGAGCAAAATGACTCCGCTCCACTTCGCCGCGAAGCTTGGAAGGTGCGATGCCGTTACTTACTTGCTGAAGCAAGACGCCAACATCATTGCGAAGAACGACGTGGGTTGGACGCCGCTCCACTTCGCGGCGCACAGCGGTGGCACCAAAATGGTCAGCCTCCTGTTGAAGGCAGGGGCAGACAAAATGATTGAGGACAAGCGCGAGCGCAATTCGGTGATGATTGCTCAGCAGTACGGTAACCGGAGTAGCTTCGAGGTATTGAGAAAGTGGAACGAGGAAAAATTCAACGTCAAAGAGAGTTTAGATTTCTTGCAGAGTAAGTTGGCAAAGTGAATGAGGGGATAAGTGATGATTATATAAATAATGTTTGCATTGTATAAAATTTCCTATTTGGGCTATTTTTCATCATTTCTTGGATCTGCACCAGTCCTTCTCGGCCGCTGCCACCTCGTCATCGCCGCTCAACTTATCTTCGGTCACCTTTATGTCATTCTTAATCGCCGTGATAAGTTTCTCTACACTTTCAAACGGCAGTTCAGGTCTGATCTTTGAAATTATCGAAAGTCTTAGGGTGGCTCCGTAGAAGTCTTCCATCTGCGTCTCTCCGCAAGAACTCTTGTTCCTGCACTCCTCGCTAGGGTCCGCTATCAGATGGGGCTCGCACGTTTTGGTTTTATTTTCATACGTCGGATTATAGCCTATGGACACGGCTGCCTTGTATACTTTAGTGGTGCCCTCTATCCCAGCCCAGCCGTAGTAGATGCCGGTCTCCAGTCCGTCGAAAAACTCTTCGCCGATATCTTCTCGGCATAAATTGGCAGTCGGGATGCCTAGTTCCCGGCTGCCTCTGCCGAAGCCCCTGACCACTTGACTTCGCATGCGCAACGGGAACGATGTCATATCAATGTGTAGATTTTCCCAAGTCCCTAAAAACCCTGGGACCCTGTGTGTTTTGTCAGTTCAAGCTTGTCAAGCTGTGTCCAACAACGAACCAGGCATCTGGCTTAAAACTGCCATACTCCTACACTAACACCAATTTCGTTCATATGTCTTCAATTTTAGAGCAATTCTACGTCACCCTAGCCAATGGCAGGCTGTTGGAGGGGGTACCGCCCCGGGAGGAATCGGGTGAATCCTACTTTTATTCAGACGTATGTTTCGAGAACCCCACCGTCTACTGCAACACTCTGATGCCCGGACACCGAGAAGTGGTCGCCAGCTGGTACCTGACGCCCGAGCGTTTGGCGAAGGAGACGGTTTGGGTCACCTTGGCTTACGTGCTTGCCCTTGTCGCGATCGTCCCCCGCCTGCTTTGCCCGATCGACGTCAAGGTTGGCGCCAAGAGCTTGAGGCCGCACGCCGCGATCTCTCTCGTCTCAATGGCCTGTTTGGCCCTGCAAATATACTACAAGGTGTTCGACCCCTCAGCTTATCCGGTAAGTTTCGAGAGCTGGTAATAATACCAGAGGTCAAAAAGAAAAGACCAAGTTATGAAAGAAACCCAGTATATGATCCAGATGAATGTTTGATTTAACTTGTGCGACAATACGCCAATAGCACCACGTAGCACCGCTACTTTATTTTCTAACCCTTCGTCTCTCTCGGTCTTAGAACAAGGTATTTTTCCTCGTTATGCCCTGCAACATAACGTGGATCGTGAACTTCCTCCTAGGCGTCGCCCCCTTAAGCAACGTCATCCGTCATAGCATGATCCAGTTCCTTCTCTCATTCCAGGTTCTGGTCTGGGCCGTCTTCGCTTCCGCCGACACTGCTGATTTGAAAGGCCCTTATGAAGTTGAATTCTTCTGGGTCAATCACGTCCTACTCCTCATCCCGCCCTTCTACTACCTCTTAACCGGAAAAGTCAGCACCTTCAAGGGTCTCGAGAACAGTCTCTTCCTCGAGGTAATTAATTTCTTCCAATGGGTTGTCTTCTCATGCGCCGTTATGGGCGTAATCTACTTCGGTTTCGTAACGCCAATGTCTATTTATTCCTTGCTTAATTTGAATTACATGCTTTCGCCTCCTCCTGGAACGGGTTTGGAAGGGGAGAATTATAGGTTGATTAGTCAGGTACTCATCGCTGGAGGTTTCTGCGTTGGGAGGGGAGTCATAGTCGTGGTTGAACTTTGCATTTTTAAGATGAGGAAGAAGAAGGACTAGAGTGGGAGGTGGAGGGTGTGTGGGTTATTCGGGTGTCAGGGTTTTAGGGTTTCAAACTGTTTTCTTATTCAAACGTTCTCAATTCATTCATTTTCTATATATATATATTATTATTATATGCTTTCCTGCCCGTCCGGAAGTACCTGCCTAACATTAACGTTAATCCTATGAGTTTTAAGAAACTCTTCCACCCCCTCCCGTTCTTCACTCTCCATCTCCTGTCCCGGTACTTCCTCCTCCTCTAATTCCTTAATTTGTTTATCCTCCTGACATATTAAATCCTCATCAACAGGAGGCAACGATACCATCTCTCCTTCAGAGCCGTGAACGAGGACTCTACACATGCCGTGAAAACGTAGTCTAGACTCACCGCCCATTATCATAACGTCCCCGTTTCTAACTAATATTGGACATGGTGGCTCTGACTTGTCTAACCCGCCGAGGAGGAAGATACAAGGGAGTCCCATGGAGAGGGAAATAACGGGCTTGGTGAAGGTTAGCTCGAGATCGTCTTGGTGGCCGCCCATGAGGCTTTTCGAGTTGTAGAAGTTTACTATGGAGGCTTGAGGTGTGAAAGGGCCGGAGTTGGAGAGTGAGGAGAAGGATTGAGCGAGTTTTGCTGCGATTGTGTGTTTTGTTTTGTTTTCGGAACGGGGCGTTAGTGATGGGTGGAGGGTGGAAGATGTCGGCGGTCCGTCGCAGGAACATCTCAACACTTATCTCAACAACTTATCTCACCTAAAGCATTGGGAAAAGGTGACCTCCTACCCTCGTGATACTTCCTCAACGTCCAGTCATAGTTATACCCTTGTGTCGCCCACGCTAACTTGTTAAGGTTCCTGTAGTGTTTCTCCCTCCCCTGAATTTTCAAGATTTCCTTTTCGAACATTGTATGGAACATGGTCTGGAGCATGCCAGCATGCATGCCAGCATGATTGTCAAGATCAGAGGCCTCTGTATTCTCATGTGGGTTGTATATAATCTCAGAGGGCTTGGGTGGGATACGGTCGATATTCGTCTCATGAGGGGACTCGCAGTAGGTATTTAGACAGCGGTGGGATAGGCTTGTGATTAAAGTTGGAGAGAGGGCTGCAGGACAGTAGATGAAACCAGGGTAGGAGGGAAGAGTGTACGATGGGCCCCTGTACGAGTAACCATCATCACATTGTGTGAACAGCTCCTGGTGTCTCTGTGAAGAGAGTCTCTGTGAAGAGAGCCTCTGTGAAGAGAGCCTCTGTGAAGAGAAATCAATGAGTGAGGGACAGCCATCAGGAAAGCCGGGCCCCGAAGTATACCAGTCATCATGAGAGTCGATATTTATTCCTCGCAATCGTCTTTGTGTCTCTTTGAACATTTATATATATATATATATATATATAATATAAGCCAATCGATCGATCAATCGACACTCGACAACCGATACTCTAACTGTTAGTGTTACAATTGGCCACAACAATGACTGTCTCCTTTTTCCAGATATAAAGGAAAAGACACTTAATTCGTCCGGCAGCAACCTGCTGCTATTATTGATCAGACTGACGACCTCCTCCTCACCTCTTCCTCCTCACCCCTTCCTCCATCAATCCCAAAATCTTTCGTACTTCACATATTTCAAACAAAATTCACTTCCAAAAATTCTATCGGCGTCAGATAGATGACATCCTTCTCAACCTCCCTAAACCTCTGTATCGGAACGATATGTTCTGAGAATTCTTTCTTCCTAACTTCCTCTTATTCTTGCGGTAGAACAAGGCCTCAGTCAGAGTTACAGCGTAACGAACAGAGAGATGAACAGAGAGATGACGTTGTACAAAATACCGGTGAAGGAAACGGTGCGGCTCACTACAAAAACAACGCGCCGGTGCTCGAGAACGACGCTACGGAGACTGGTGCTAGGAGCCTGTCGGCTTGGTTGAACCAGGGCGTGTTGTCTTCGAAGGTGGAGGTATCAGGTTTCTCGCTCGCTGTTTACACCGTCAGGGTAGAGGGGGAAGGGAAGAACATTCAAGGCTTCGACGATCCTTTTGGGACGGCGGCGAAGAGTTCTCTGTTGACGTATGAGTTTATATTCGAGCGGAGGGGGGAGGCGGATGCGCCGGAGGCTGAAATTATTAGCCCATTTAGAGTTGTACTGGAGAATCTGAGGCTGGAGGAGAGGAGGTGAGCGAAGGGCGCCTGACGATGCATGTCTGTTCGTTCTAACTCGTCGCTTCGCTCCTCGGATCGCAGGAGGGCGATAGGGCAGTGTTCGTCCGAAGGCTTGCAGAGGTTCATCGGCATGGAGATCGAGTACGTCGAATCCGACGACGACGGTTCTGATAACGAGGCTGAAAATTCAGAAGAGGGAGAGGAGCTATCTCCCCCCAACAATATATCGTGGATTACGGGGTCGTCGACTATGGAGCATACTGACCTCGGTTCCTTCGTCACCGAAAAGTACATCGTGAGCGTCCACATCAACAAACGCAGCACTTCGAACCACGCGGCCGCCATTCAACACTTTGCCTCCATCTCAGTTCCCACCGCTGACTTCATGCTGACGCCCAACACCAAACCTTCAGAAATTGACGTCGAGAACAAGGAGAATGTGAATTATTTTAGTCCGATGGCGACCAGCGAGGTTTCCACGCTCGTCATGCAGACGCAGACTCCCTCTACGGTTGACTTGACGCAGGGCGTGTTCTATTGAAAATATATACTAAGACATATACAGAAAGAAATACACTCTATTTACAAACCGCTGCTTTTAATTAATTTAATTACCTTCACAGCTTCACAGAAAATATCTTGACCGCATGGTCTAGTCCTGCGCTCGCTAAGGTAAGTTCTCCGCCGTCCATCGGCCTCCACGCGAGCTTCTTCACCGTCGCGACGTGCCCGTTCTCAATTTCCAACGCCACGTCGTGCGAAGAATAGTCCTCCAAGAGCTTGATGATCTTGAGCTTGCCGCTCTCGAAGCCGACGCCGCACACGCCGGACCCGAAGTCGGAGGGGTAAGCGAAGCTCAGGGACGTCACGCTCTCTCCGAACTTAATCGTCTGCAGGTTCGAGATCGATTTGGCTGAGGGGTCGAATCGCCAGACCTTCGCCGTCATGTCCCTGCTCCCTGAAATGAGGACGGAGTTCCCTTCGTCAGTGTCCTGGCAGAAGCTCAGAGACCACACGATCCTCTTGTGCGCGCCGTCTAATGCCAGCTGAAGCTTTGACGAGTTAGACTCAGTTGAGGGGTCGATTGACCACAGGCATAGCCGACGGTCCTTTCCACTGCGATCCAAGGAGCGAAGCGACCGAGGAGTGAAGCGACGAGTTAGAATGAATAGACATGCGTTGCATTAGCGAGGAGCGAAGTGAAGAGCTAGAAGGACGCCGCTTTCGCTCACCTGCTCGCCAAAATTGAGCCGTCCGACGAGAAGGCAAGGCAGGCCACGCTGCTCTTGTGGCCGTCTTCCAAAGTCTTGATGCATGAGTTACCCTCCACGTTCCAGAGCTTGATTCCGGCGTTCTTGGCATCTCGGGACTTGCAGGAGGAGGCGACGACGATTTTCTTCATCGGATCCCTCCTGAGCGACTGCGCCGTGCTCGCTAGAGCGATCACCTCCGTGTCGTGGCCGTACAGCTTGCGGACCTCCGGCCAGAGCGTTTCGACCCCCAGATCCCTCTCCGACGGCAAGCCAAAGCTGTTGCCGTCGGTTCCTCCGTCGTCCATTTCTTCGTTTCCTTTTTCCTCCCCAGTGCCATCCCCCCCCTTGTTGCTCAGCCCGAGGGAGGGCAAAAACGCGCGCTCCGCGGGCCTTTCCTTGTCGTCCTCGTCGACGCTCTGGTAGCTCGTTAGCTGGCTCAACAATTTTATCGTAGCTCCGGGCGCGTCGAAGACTCGCAGAATTTTCTCGTCCGCCCCGCTGACGAAGCGGTGCAGAACCTCTCCTCCCCTCGCCCTCCCGCCGCCCACGCAAACCAAGCTCGTCATGTCGTAACCATGGACTTGAGGTCGGCCTGCGACAAGTGGAAGGGAGGAAAAGGAAGGGTCGCCAATGACGTTAGAAATGGAGAAGAAGTTGGCAGTAGCGATTCAAGCCTTCTCAGCTCGTCGTCTCGCTCCTCGCACACTCTCACCTAGCTCCCTCCAACCCTCATCGGTGTTCGCCCACAACCTCGCCGTCTGATCCTTAGACGCCGACAACAAATACGTTCCCCTCGTGGGCTCCCACGATAAATCTGTGGTGGGAGCGAAGTGCCCGGTTATGCAAGGAAGGGGGGTGAACAGGGGAGGCTGAACGGACATGTCTGCCGACCAGATGTGAACGCTCCCTCCATACCCCTGGGCCACGATTTGCTCCCCCCCCTGCCCCCACTTGGCGCAACAGAATCCTAGTAGACTATTTCCCACACTTCCGCCGACGATACCGCCAGCGGAACCCACCCTGGCCACAGGCATCCAAACCCCCGACGATTCCGTCACCTGCCAAACCAGCAACGTCCTGTCCATCGAACTCGACAGCAGCGTTATGGGTTCGTCCACGGCGCTCTTTGGGCTGAACGACAAGGAGGTGACTGACTCTTCGTGGCCTATCAGCAAGGCCTCGAGGGTCACTTTGATGTTGTCCTCGTTGACGGTGAAGCAAAGTCTTGCCTGGGAGGGGGTGGACAAGGCAAGTGGAGGAGTGAATCGAGGCGAAGAGTAAGAATTATGTAGCAGTGCAAAAGTCCCGGAGACGGACGTCAATATCCAGTACACACACTTTCCTCGACACCCTCTCACCTGGTCCTCCAGCAAGGCGTCGACGTCAACGTCCTCGTCGACTTCGATGTGCGAGTCGACCTTATCCTTGGAGGTTTGAAAGTTCCATAGCCTTATCTTGTGGTCGTGGCTGCCGCTCGCTAGCAGAAGGGAGGTACTGTTACTGTTGAAGGAGGCAGTGGAGGAGAAGCAGCGGACCCAGTCCTGGTGGCCGGACAGAGAACCGGCGAGGGTGAAGACAGGGGTGGAATCCGTAGTCAGGGGGGCGGAGAATACGTAGATCTGGTTGGAGCGGGCCAGGGCGCAGCCAGCGACGAGGACTATGGTGTCTTTTATGGTGAACACGTCAAGAGCTTCAACCATCAAGTTCTTGTCTTGGCCGATGTTGGTCGGGGCATCGGTAGGGTTGGTGTATATGGTCACCCCGTTCCCGTCGGGCTGCGTCGTGCCGCAGGCTATTATCGTCGAGGACTTCGTCCTCAGGGCAGCGACACAAGTTACAGTGGCAGCAGCGGCAGGGTACGACTGGGCGGTGGGTGACTCCGACAGGCTGTAGTACAATTTGATGGAGCCGTCCGCGGAGGCCGCCACGAAGCTGTCGGTGGCCGAGCTGAGGGAGGAGGCGAGCTTCACCGAACAAAGGCAGGAGATCTTCGAGGCATTTTCTGGCTGAGACAGTGACTGTGGGGACGGGTTGCTGCCGTTCAGAGGAAGGTGAAAGACGTTGCCGTGGCCGGCGTAGACGAGGGTCGAGCAGGAGCTGGAGGAGGAGGAGGTGGAGGAGGGAAGCGTCACGAAGCTTTGCGGCTGGCTGTTGCACGCAGCGATAGATAGGAGTGTGGAGCAAGAGGAAGGCATCGTGAGGACAGTAGAAAATGTTTTGTGTTCTGGTTTTCAATAGATAAGCCTTCGTTGGATCTATATTTGATATGTTTGTTTGTTGATGGTATGATTAATTTACACCGTTAAGGAAATTCGCGAGGCTACACTACAACGTGATTATCGAGCGATTTCAGTGTTTAGGATGTATCGAACATTTTCTTGATTATTTCTGTTCATATTCTACACTTTGAGATCTCTAAGAGGAATAATCTGCCGTTCAATCTGCCTTTAAAAAGGGAAAAAAGTGATTTGAAGTTGGTCTTAAAAAAATGAACAAAATATGCTCCAATATGGTCCAAACGTGTTCTCATAGCATTATAAATATCCTTAGTATTTTAAATATGGAACTTATTTTGTCTATAATAGTTTTAATCGTGAAAATACATTTTAAAAATTGGCCGATTTGGGCTTTTCTTGACAAAATTATACATAAAAAGTTCTTTCAAAGGTCTTAAGGTGAATAATATAACAAAATTGACCTCAAAAATATCTCAGTCTTGAGATATATTTCTCTGGGAAAATATTTCCGGCTGATCGGCTTGGAAGAAACTCAATTCTGCCGCTGTGATCATCCTCACCTGCTTTGTGGCAGTAATTGATCACCTTTACACCTTAACACAACCTCTAGCCTCGTTATCGTCACTCCATCAACCAATAAACAACAATAAGCACAAAGTGAAGTTTACCGATGGCGTCCCTCCCCCTCCCTCCCCTGCTCCTGCTGCTGCTGCTGTGGCTTCAATCGTGCCCCACCCCCTCGCACCCGTTCAGTTTTAGCTTTGTTTTGGCCCCTCACAATAGCAATCACCGTACCAACAGGAACAAGTTTCAATCCATCACAGAACTCCGATCCCTGCAGGATGACATCGACGCAGTCTCCTCCAGTATAGCAACCCTTCCTCCGGACGCTCTGCTCAAGCGCCTCGTCGCGCTATCGTCCGATGCCGCGAACACCCCCCTCTCGCGTATTTACGGCAAATACGACCTGTCCAACGTCGACGGTCGTTCATACTCGACTGAAATCATTCCCATCTTTGATAAAAATTACTTGATAAAAATGTGCACTGCCACTCCTCCGCCCAAACTCCAGTATCAAATAAAAACGTTTAGAGACGACGGTAGCGAGCGCACGACCCTGCACCCCGTGAACGAGAGGTTCGAGGAGGTGGTCGATGACAGAAGTGGAATGTATGCTGCAGGCACTGCACTCTCGAGAATAACAACGTATTCAGAGGAGGGCCACGTGACGGAGACAAAGTATACGCGAAATGGCGAGGACAGCGTCGACGTTACTGCAAGGTCCGGCGACGCGGAGGGGAATTTGATAATTAAGAGGAAGAGGAACGGCGACCAATTACCGCAGGTGGAGGTAAGAAAATCAACACGCTTCAGTTTTCGCTCCTCGTTATTCCATATTTATTATTTATTAACCCTCTCCCATGTCACCCTATTCCTACGCCTACGTGTCTCAGAGGTACGAGAGAACTGAACAAATCCCCATGTCCCAATTAAGCAAGGTCCCTGGTTGCACATCGATCACCCAGGTTGGTGTTATTGTCTACAAAGATAAGGTCCGCGTGTTCGGAGTGAGTGATGCTGCGGTTAGCAGGGGGATAATGTGGCTAGTTTGCAACGTTCTGAGTGGGAACAGCGTCGAGGAGGTCCTGAACTGTGACGCTTCAGAATTCACAAGTAGGATAGGCCTCGACGTTGGTTTGAGTGAAGGGAGGGGCAACGGGATTGGGAACATTGTCCGAACAGTTCAGAAGCTGCTGAGGGGGGAAGGTCCTCGGTCCACCACCACCAACACTGGGACTAGTGAACGGCCGAGGACGGCGGTGTTGCTTAGTGGAGGAGGTAAGAGAGTAAAAAGTCACAAAAACATAATACCTCGCAACCAGATCCAATCCAATCCCCTCCTAACCCCTCACACACAACCCAGTTGACAGCTCGGTTGCCTTGAATCTTCTCAAAGAAACGCACGATGTCACTGCCTTCTACCTCAAGATTTGGCTGGAAGACGAACTGGCGCATTTGGGGCAGTGCCCCTGGGAGGACGACTGGAATGTGTGTGTGGACGTTTGCGAACAGGCGGGCGTACCTTTGGAGTCCATGAGCCTTCAGAAGGAGTACAAGGAGAAGATTATTTCCTACACCATCGAAGAGGCGAAGATGGGGAGGACGCCGAACCCGGATGTTATGTGCAACAGCCGCGTAAAGTTCGGCTGCTTCTTGGAGGGGATTGCTGACAGGGGTTTTGACTACGTTGCGAGCGGGCATTACGCACAGCTGGAGGATAACGGAAACGGCGGCAAGCGGCTCATCAGGGGGGTGGACCCGGTCAAGGATCAGAGCTACTTTTTGTGCGGACTGACGCAGGCCCAGTTGAAGAATGTGTTGTTCCCCGTGGGCGGCTTCCCAAAGTCGGAGGTCCGGGAGCTCGCAGAGAAGTTCCAGCTCCCGAATCGCCACCGCCCTGACAGCCAGGGCCTGTGTTTCCTGGGCAAGGTGAAGTTCGACGATTTCATCAGGGAGTACTTGGGGGAGGACGAGGGAGACGTCTTTGACGCTGGTGCGGACGAGGAAGAGATCATCGGGCGGCACAAGGGCCTATGGTTCCACACGGTGGGGCAACGGAAGGGCCTCGGAGGCGTCCTTGACGTGCGTAAGAACTCACAGGGCCCGTGGTACGTCGTGGCGAAGGACGTCGAGAAGAACAGGCTCTTCGTCAGTAACAAGTACGACGAGGAGCGATTCGAGGGGTGCAGGAAGGAGCTCCGGGTTCAAGACATTCACTGGCTTGAGGAGGAAGGAGAGGGAGGGGAAGGCGAATATTACATGAAGATCCGACACGGCCCCTCGCTGGCTAAGGGAAAGCTAGGTGAGTGCTGAGAAGCCGCGCGTATGGAATCGAATAATATTATATATATCCATTCCTAACGACATAAACGCTCTTCGCAGAATTAGACGCGGAAGGGGGGAAGATCGTGCTGGACGAAAAGGACGGAGGACTGGCGGCGGGCCAGTTCGTGGCCTTTTACGACGAGGACGCGGTTTGCGTCGGGTCTGCTGTCATCGCAGAAGCAAGCGTGATGTAAATGAACGTCGAACACCTTTTTGAAATTTAATATCTATGTCATTATCATTATTGCCCAGATCACATAGAACCAGGATCAAAATCAAACGCCTTCAGATCAGTCTCCTTCTTTTGACCTCCTCCTCCTTCCCCGCCACTGCCTTGTTGGAATTGCAAACTCTTATCTTCTCCAAGCTTGATGTGCCTCGGCTTCTCCGTTTGTAGTGGCCCCAATTCGACAGCAAGGGAAGAACCTCTTGAGCTTGCTCTGTGCTGCATCAAAAAGGAACAGTTTTCAAAAGTCCAAACAGTCGTAACGATTCTGATCTATATTCTAAATCTCCTTCTACCCTCCACCACACCCCCCCCTCCACTCCTCCCTCTTCTAAACCTTCCTCAAGTCCTCCAAATCTAATTCCTTGAAGACGCCCCTCCACGCCTCAACTATGGGAACAAGAACGTCGCAAAACTCCTTCATGTCCTGCTCCACAATCCTCCTCCTGTTCCCCTCTACGACGCTCGGCGCGAGCTTCTCTTCGAAACTCTCTCTACTGGGGCTGCTGCTGATGACCTTGCTGAAGATTTTCTTCAGGAGCCACCCGTGGAACATCTCCAGTTCCTTCTCGTAAGCGGTCGCATTGGCCGCCTTCAAGCTGTCCTCCTTGCCCAAGAGCGCCTTGAAGATCTCGAGCTGGAAGGAGATGCTTCGCCTCATCCACAGCAGGCCTGCCGCTGTGCTCGGATCCTTGTTCATCCCGCCCGGCTTGTGCATGCCGCTGGCCTTCTCTGCGACGAGGACAAGCTTCATGTCCTCACCCCCCGAAATATTCATCTGCATCTGTCCCTTCTTGAGGTTCCCCTGAAAGTCTTTCACCGCCAGAGTCATCGTCGGCCCCATGGCCCTCAGAATTTCAAGGAAGGCCTCGGCCGCAACGAGCAATTTGGGCAGGTGGATGACTTTCGATTGGGGGTCGTAGGCAAGTTTGAACTTGTTGGAAATGTCGTGAAGGCACGTGTGCTCGCTCTCGCCGCAGACGGCGATGGCAGCGTCGGCTTCCAGGTCCTCGTCGACCGTGTCGCTAATGTCGTCGTAGGAGGACTCAGTCAATGTGAAGTTGAAGTCGTACACGAATTGCCTATTTTCTAATGTTGTGAGCGTCAAGGCGAGGCACAGCAGGGCTGTGAATATCTTCAGGTCGATTTCGTATTCGATCATTGCAGCGTACGACACACACACCACGATGAGCGCCTGCTTGATGAATGTGGAGGTTTTAATCTCCCTCGACTTCTTGAGGGAGAACTTGATGTTGTTGTTGATCTTTCCGGAGTCCAGATCAAACTTCGCCTGTGCGAGCGGGTTAGATCAGCATCGCGAGCGGTTGATCTACAGATACTGTTTCAGTGCTTGACTAACTCTCACCTTCCCCCCGTCGCTCAAGTAACAGATAACGCCTTTGTCAACGGAAGAATCAGTGACGACCTTTGTGGAGCTGTCGAAAGACGGCTCGACGGCGAGGAGGCTCGTGTTGTCGGAGGAGATGAGCGCGAGGATGGTCGGGACGGGAGAAAAGTAGTCTCCAGAGATGGAGGCGTTGCGGGTTCGCGAAGAAGAAGTCGAGGAGGCGGCACGGAGGTTCTGTTTGTGTTCGTACGAAAGATATTGAAGGTATGTAAGTGAGTATGTGGTGGTGTGGTGTGGACAAGCACTTGTGAGTTCGAATCTACTCAACTCACCTTTGCCTTCTTGATTGCAAGGCACCAGTCCGCAACCTTCGGACCATGGCCATCGCCATTCTTAAACATCGCCTGTCGCTTCTCCTCCGATCCGTTCTCCTTCTTCACCTTGGAACTCACGGTCAAAATAGTGGAGGACGAATCCAACGTCACAGAGGTGATTGAGGTCAAAGAGATGGAGCCACGGTGAGTTCCGAAAAGGATCTCGTCCTTGTTGTCGCCCTCGTTGTGCGGCTTTAGAAACCAGTGGAAACCGGTGCTCGTCAAAACCACATACCGCGAAGAGTAGGAATTGAAAACGTTGCCAGTGTTCTTGTACAACTGGCCGCAGAAAGTCACCAGGGGTTCCGCGTGGGACTTGGACATGAGAAGGGTGGAGGTTCAGGCCTTCTTGCTAGTGCAGGTGATCCTAGTGTTTGGGGGTGAAGGGTGCCTGGAAATAAGAGTTCAGGCGGGCGACTATTGTATTATGCTCGGCTCAGATTTCCAATTGTGGCCGGATCCGTCGCGGTCAAGTTTTTGTGTCAGATCTTTTTACATTCGCTCAGATGTGCTGGGATATCAAGGTTCAGACTTGAAAGACACGAACGCACCATGAAGTTTTCGTTGGCCACTCTCGCCCTGTGCGTATTTTCTCAGCCATCAGCGACGGCGTTCACGCTTCACGGCCACCAGAAGGCAATCAAACCCTTTGCAATTCCACAAAATGAAGCAAGGCCCGCCTCGTCGTTCTCCTCTACTGCTATTTCAGCCACCTCGCTGAAGCCCTACCTCGAAACGCTGATCGAGGGCAAGGACTTGAGCAAAGAAGACACGTTCGCGATCTTTTCACAGCTGCTCAAGGACGACTTTGACCCCATCCAAGCCGGTTCTCTGCTCTTGCTGCTTCGCCAGAAAGGCGAGACATCCACGGAGCTGGCAGGCATGGTCAACGCCATGAACTCCGGCTGCAACGCGGTGAACCTCAAGGGCACGAAGCTGCTGGACATAGTTGGCACGGGGGGCGACGGCGCGGACACCATTAACATCTCGACTGCCTCTGTCGTGTTGGCAGCCGCTTCGGGTTGCATAGTTGCCAAGGCTGGGAACCGCAGCGTCAGCTCGGCCTGCGGATCGGCGGACGTTTTGGAGGCTCTTGGCGTCAAGGTAGATCTGTCTCCTTCTGCAGTCGAAAAGTGCGTCGACAAGACCGGCATCGCCTTCATGTTCGCCCCGATAAACCACCCGTCAATGCGCTTCGTCGCTCCGGTCCGCAAATCCCTCGGCCTCCGGTCCGCCTTCAACATTCTCGGACCCATGACGAACGCAGCAGGCGCTCAACGGGCGGTCATCGGCGTCTTCGACGACGGCCTTTCGGGTCTCATGGCCGACACGCTGATGGAAGTGGGGAGGGTGGACCATGCAGTTGTAATCCACGGATGCGGCCTCGACGAGATAAGTCCGCTAGGAGCTAGTAATATCGTCGAGATCAAGAAGAAGGACGACGGAACATACGACAGGAAGGAGTACGAGTTTGACCCTAAGGACATCGGAGTGGAGAGGTGCACGTTGGAGGATTTGAAGGGGGGAGATCCAGAGATGAACAAGAACGAATTTATCAAAGTCCTCCAGGGCGGAACGCACAACAACGCCAAGCGCGACTCCATCGTTCTGAACGCAGGCTTCGGAATTTACGTGTACGGGAACGCCCCCTCCGTCGCGGAGGGGTGCAAGATCGCCAGGGAGACGCTGGAGAGTGGAAAGGCAAGCGAGCTGTTGGAGGAGTGGATCAAGTCTAGTAACGAAGTCGGCGAGTAAATATATTAGTTTTAATGTGCTTAGCCGTACGGCACGCTGTATTATTGTCGAAAAAGTGTACATCATTTTTTTCCTTCTTCTTAGTAGTAGATTGTTTCACCCTCCCCGCGCGTGTTCTTGTTTGTATTGCAACCCTGCGCGCTCCCCGCTAACACCTTGTAATATCTCGAATCACAATACGTCGGCCTCCCGTGGCTCTGTTCGGCAGCGAAACCTGCCATCATGTCATTTGTAATGAGCGAGTTGAGAAAGTCAGGTTGATACTCATTGAACATAGGCTTCGCGTGAGTACTCAATGTAAATGAAGCGCAACTCAACACCCAAGCCACGCTCAGACCGAGCAAGAACCCTTTCATCTTGGTAACTGCAGGCTCAACACTCTCGCGATAAGTCATCTTGTCCCTGATTCTACTCTCTAAGCTCTTCTTCTCAACTGCGCAGTCGTACCACCCCGTCTCCTCGTAAACAATATAGTCGCTCTTCAGCCTTGAAGCGACATAACTCCAGCCGGAGAACAAGCGGAGTACGAATAGTAGGGTTATGGATAGCGAACCCAAATTAGACGAAGTCAATTTGGGGAGCAGGTATCCAGGGAGAGTGTAGGTTGCGCAGGAGATGGGGTAGGAGATGAGAAGAGTGAGGGCTGAGTAGAGGATCAAGAGTTTCGCGTCCAGGCCCTGCCCAAGGAGTGAATTGCCCGAGGAGCGAAGCGACGAGTTAGAATTTTAATAGCACGCAGCGACTTGAATGCGCAAAAAAAGCGCGGGGGGTGCTCGACTGATAATAGCCATATTAGCGCACTCCCAGTGCTCCCCGCAGCTTCTCACCTCCTTAGTAGGCCAATCGAAAAACGGCAGCTCCAATAACTCTCGGTACTCCGCTATCGGCAATTGCCCCTTAGGAATAAGTTCTTCGCCAGCGAATGTTGTTGGGTGAAACTCAATATCGTCTTCATCCTTGTATTGAAGCCGCGAAGGAGTAGTTGACGAACGGATGCTTGGCAGGAATGGTCGAGGGGGGCTTTTAAAGCAAGAACAGCGGCCTAAAACGCCCAGGTAAAAGATAAAAGCCGTAAAATAGTGCATTATGTCTGCGGATATTTTCTGCGCGTAAGTTAGTTATGATTTGAGTTGCTGTCCAAGAAGTGTGGAGAAGTTGTAGTTGGGGCGTCTGAACTGCAAGACGCATGCCCCTCTTGTGCTTTTAAACGACACGACACGGGGCTGATTTATTACTTGTTTTACACACCTCTGGAAAGGAAACCAGGCCACTAAAATATTTTGCTAGCAGATATCTATTGGCAAAAGAAAGACCAAATGTTCGGGTGCAATTTGAGATGACAGGGACACTTTTCTTCACTCTTTCACTCCTTTTCTCTCAGAGAGCTCAGCCCTAGGCTATACACCATTCGTCCACGATGCGTGGGTCAGTGTTTATATTCTTATTGATACTCATCAAAGTCTTGGCCCCCGCTATGGCATTTGTATCCCCCCCGCGATCTACACCTTCTAGGTCTATTTTTTTAGGGAGCAAGACAACATCCAATGTGGCCTCTTCCACACCAAATAAATTGGCACTCCGGTACAGAAATTCCGACGAGGACGAAGGCATAACGGAAAAAATGGTAGAAATAGGAGGCGTTGAAAAGAACGAGGAGGTGGGCCAAGCTAAAAAAAATGTTGTTCTGTATGGTCCTCAGTGGCCAGACCTGGGCCTCGAGGACCCAGTCGCGCTGGTCGGAGACGGCTGTGTAGCTATGATATACTCTCAGGCCTACCACTTGGCGATATGGCTCACCGCTCTTTCCCGGCAGTACGAGGTCTCAGCCCTCTCCGCCCTCGGCAGCAACAATGTTCTCCCCTCCTACTCAAGTACCCAGGGCACCCCCTTCTCTCCCTGCTTCAACAACCCGGGAATCAGCGTGGCGGTATTATTGGGTGTGTGGATAGGAACCGGCCTCTTCGCCCAAAGCTACAAGACGGACAAGACCGTCGACACGACGCTGTCAAATGCCTGCCTAAATTCTGGGCTGCACTTCGTGCAATCTTTGCCCTTCTTTCTTTTGGCGGAGAAGATCAGCCAGGATACGTGCGGCTGCGCATTAACGATGCACGGAGTGATGAGCACCGATTTAAGCTTCGTCGCTGGTTTGCTCGGGGTCATCACGTACTGGAGGATGGGTTGGAATTATGTTTCGAATATTTTTCGAGTGTAGCGGCGAGCGAAGCGAGTCGAGGACCGAGCTGAGGACCCAAAGCGAAGCGACGAATTAGAACAAAATTGCGGTGCTTTGTGTGGGGACAAGCTACAAGAAGCTCGGTAGTCACCAAAACTGGGGCCTGCTGGAGGATCATGTGCACACTAACCCTAACATTATTAAAGCGAGCATGTTGATTTTTTTATATTAAATTATCCATCACGTTAGAAACTCTAGCAAATCGTCCCTCCACGCCTTTCCCATTTCCATCGGCACAGCATGTCCGCACCCCTCAAATACCTTCGTCTGCCCAAATGGTCTCAGCTCCTCCATAGCCCCTTTTACCCCCTTCTCTGATTCCGCGCCGCAAAGGACGTCGACTTCCCCGACAATAAATCTATTCTCAGACCTGCTCGCGAGCAAACTTTTCGTCACCCCCCACTCGTCTTCCACCCCTGCATGCGACTGATTCAATAAACCTCTCAACCCCTCCACTGTGTTGTTATTCACGACAAATTCCTCCCACTTCTCTCTCCACTTGGAGTTCTTCTCCTTAAACCCTTCACTATAACTAACATCTATTACGCTTTCCGCAAACCTTTTAAGTATCCCATGGTCTTCATCACTACCATCACTAAGAATCCCCCGCCAATCCTCTAAAACCTTCATGGAGTAATCGTCTCTCTTTCGCGTCAAACCACTGACGTGCAACTTGTTCACCTTACCCGTCCTCGAAAACGCCAGGCCAACTCTGCTTCCGAAACTCAAACCTGCAACGTCGACCTCCTCAAGATTAAGCCCGTTCACGAATTTCTCGAGCGTAGAGACTTGGCTTTCTATAGCGCAGGTTTCGTGAGAAAGAGGGGGGGAAGGACCTTGGCCGCAGCATTCGTAGGCTATTACTAGGCGAGACTTCGAGAGTTGGGATACGTGGGGGGACCAGGAACTTATGGATTGAGAGGTGCCGCCGAGGAGGAGGAGGGGAGGAGGAGAGGAGGACGATTGAGTTTGAGGGGGGTAGTAGGCGTAGCGGCGGTTGAGGATCGGGTGGAGAAAAGGGGCAGCAGGAGGAGAGAGTGATGACAACGCATGGAGGAGCGAGGGGCGGAGGTTCATTATATACAACTAGCGTTGTTACTGACTGGCGCCGTCCTCAAATTTGAAGATAGGAACGCTTGAATTACTATTTTATTACTTTGTAATTGGCCTGGAAATCTCCATTTTGCGGCATTGCTTTTCTCTTCTTTTCCCGCAGCAGCAACTGCGCAGCCTCTACCAGCACCTTCAAGTTTTAGGGTTCTCTCCAAATATTAATAATCTAGTACCATTTGTCGTTCATAAAGTCGTCTATTAGTCAAATATTAGAGTGAAAAGTGTTTGCGCCGTATCGAGGATCAATATGTCTACTCCTCCCACTCCTGCTCAGCTCCGCTCGGACTACGCTGCAATCTCCAACTTGATGTCGTCTCTTGACAACTCTTTGAAGCCGCTGCGATCATCTTATGATTCCTTAATTGACGGTGTAGAATGCGTTTCGGAAATGGAGGTAAGGCCGCACAAGGCCGCACCACGCACAGTACAACAATTCAACCCCTGACCAGCAATCTCACCCAACTCAACTCAACTCAATCTCAACTCAATCTCAACTCAATCTCAGGGTATATTCAAACAAGTAGGGCAGACCATGCAATCACAGTCACAACAGAGGACTACAACTACATCGACAACAACAACGACAACGACAAATAAATAATCCATTAAATTGGAACTTCGAATTTTTCTAAAAGTGTTTCATCTTTTTGTTTCTACGATTTTCTAATATTTCTTTACCCCCCATTCCTCCCACCCCAAAACAAATGCAATTCCCTCACTCAATCAAAATTTTTAAATCATCTCAGTCGCCTTGGCTCCCTTCCACTTGGTATTTCCGGCGAATTTCTTCCCCGCGTTCTGCCTCGCCTGGATCCTATTGTACGTGTAGTACCCTCCCCAAGCGCTTCCCATCCCCACGAATAGCAGCGCGATAGCCAGGCCAATCTTCTCCTCCAGAGTCGCCTGCTGGAAGAAGAAGATGATGGTGTCGCACGGCTCCTCGTTTCCGTCTCCTATTTTGTCGTTGTCGGCCTGGGTGGAGGCCTGGGTCTCCTCCTTCAGGATGCTCTCGGTGAGCTCGATGCAGCTCGCTGCTCCGAAGTTGTTGCCCTTGGTGTAGTCTGAGGCCTCGTCGTTGCAGAAGGACTTCTCCCTGATTGCGGCGGTGCTGATCATCTGGTTCTCGTCTTGGAGGACGCCGTTGACGTCCTCGCAGCCGTTTCCGGAGCCGTCGCGGACGCACATTATTCCGGTCTGGTCGCGGTTGGAGAAGTTGTTGTTGCGGCTGGAGAAGTAAGCGTACTTTCCGGCTTGAGTCATTTTCATGAGCCCGCCGTCGAAGTAAGGGTAGGGCTTGGCGTTGAGCTTGGCGCAGTTCAGCGGGTGGTTCTCGCGCTCGTTCTTGTTCTTGATCTCGTCGAGCTCCTGTTCGGTCAGGCAATCGAGTCCCCTCCTCAAGGTCAAGGATCCTCCGTCGCTCTGCTGGTTCAAGTAGCTGAGCCTGTGATGAGCGTTGTTGTGTCGTCGGCGTTAGTAACGACTATGGAGTTGACAGCAGCAATGTTACGTACGAAAGTCCCAGAGACAGACTTATTATCATCTCGTCGCTTCACTCCTCGCTGCGCCTCACCTCTGAATTTGGCGGTAGCAGTCCTCCTTCTCGGCAGTGTTGCCGGACCCGCATGGGACGTTGGGCATGATGGTCGCAATAGCAGTATCATCGTCAGCATTCTCAACATCGGTCACTCCGAGCATGTCCATGGGGACGTTCTCGGCCATGGTGTTCATGAAGATGATGTTGCTGCGGTCCGCACGTGAGTTCTTGTTGGCGTTGGCGGCGGAGACGAAATCGTTGGGATCAGGAGGTCCGCCCTCGCCGTTGTTGCAGCCTCTCCTGGGGTTGTAGTCGGATCCGGTCCATTGGAAGTGAATGTAGTTGTTCTGGTCCAACTTGAGCCTGTTGGGCACAAAGTCGTACTCGACGGAGGGGTAGGTCTGGACGATGTTTCCACGCTTTCCCCTGACGTTCAAGTTGAAGATCTTCTGGTTGTTATTGGGACTCAGAATTTTGGGAGAGTCGGCGTTCCTGCAGTCGGTGTCATCGTTGGGGTTGTCGCAGCTTTCGGCGCTGGGCCTGGGCTTGATGGCGAACTTGTAACTGCGGTCCTGGAAGGTCCTTCCGTACTGGTTGGTGTTGACGGCGAGAGAAACGAACTGCTTTCCCTTCGCGGGGCTGTCCCCAACACCGGTGAAGATGTAGGGATCCTGGATCAGAGGCGTGGCCGGGTCATCCTCGTTCTTCTTGGTGTTGTTCTTGAAGTTGACCATCTTGTCGGCCCAGCCATGGTTGGCCTCCATGGCCTCCTCGGGCCACTGAGGGAAGTCAGAGGTGGAGATATTGTAGCGGAGGCGCAGGGTGCAGCTCTTGTACGACTCTTCCATTCCGGCGTCAAAATATTCCACTCCGTTCTTGATGGAGGGGATGTCGGGGATGGTCCAGACGAAGCGGTTGGCGTTGTTGGATTCAGGCAAGTACGTCTTTCCGCCGTCAGCGTAATAGTTCTGGCTGTCGATGTTGTCGTCGTCCGCGGCGTTACCCAAGTGATTGACGCGGGAGAAGGAGGTCTGGCCGCAGACGGGGTAGTCGATGCCGTTCAGGTTATCGGAGTGCGAGATTTCCTTCCAGGTGAACCCGGCGGTCTCGCAGTCGGCCCTGTTATTATACCACTTGCGCTGGTTCCAGGCCTGGGAGTTGGTCTTGTCAGTCACGGTCCCGTCCGCGTTGGCGTCGCAAAAGCCCTTGCCGTGTTTGTTCTGGGAGTTGGACAAGTAGTAGGCGCAGCGCTGGGTATGGCCGCTAGAAATAGCCACGTTGTTCTCATTGCGGCAGACGTAATCGCCGTTGCTCTCAACTACGCTGGTGCAAGGCTCGTCGGGACCCTCATTGCTGAGGACGGCGATGTCAATCCAGGGGGAGGGGTGCCACCAGGGGTAGTAGTCCCTCTCCTCGGGACACTCGTAGCCGTTCCTATTTCCGTTGGGGTTCTGTCTGGTCGCCCTCTGATCGTTCCTTCGCATGCGCTGGTCGGCAGTATACAGGCCCTTGTTGCGCTCTGTGTGCTCGCAGCGGTCGTAGTGATCCTTGTTTTCGTGCATACCGAAGCGGCGGGTCTCCACAGTGTTGGGGATAGCAGAGTCAACATTGTTGGGGATGGTGTCCGTGGCGGCGTCGTTGGCGTCGCGGGGGATGCCGTCGCGGGGCGACGCGATGTTGCTGTTCGAGCGCCACGCCTGGGCGCCTACCTTTGTTCCAGCATTGGCGGCGTTCGGGCCCCACTTACGTTCGCTCCACGGCCAGAAGTTGTTAACCTGGGGATCGGCAGTATCCTCGCACATGTACTGGATGATGATCTCGCAGTTGACTTTGGAGTTGGGTCCACAGCCATGCTGGTTGGTCCACTCGATCGGAAGGACGGAGCCCTGGTGGAACGAAGAGCGGAAGACCGAGAAGCAAGCAATAGGGTTAGAACTATAGGTTGCGAGCCGCGTCTGACGTCAGGCTGACATCAATTTAAAATGTTTGGATCCTGGAGATCCTTGCCGTCGAGAGGCCTGGTAGGGTTCTTGCCAAAGTTATCGGACTTCCGACGCTCGTTCCACCCGCCCTGTTAGGAAGCCGCAAAGAACTCACCTCGTAGTAGTAAATCTTCTTGTCCTGGGTGAATGCACCGAACGAGGCAATGCCATCTTCATCCTGGACAACTTCGTTACCCACGGCCCTCGGGCAAGCATAACCTCCGGCTGCATTGTTCTGACTATCGAAGAGACGGTTACCGTTGTTTCTGTTGGCGTTCCTCTCGCAGTTCCTGTCGTTGGATCCTAGAGGGCGGGGGGAGTGGGCGAGACGAGAAAGGGTGAGAAATATGGGGCAGATGGAAGACGCCCGAAAGATATAAAAAGAGTAGTTTTATAAGCTGAGATTGTGTGCTCACGTACCGCGGGGGTTGTGCATGTAGACATCAGCATTCGCGAGACCAACAATGGTCGCTAGCGCAAGAGTAAATTTCATGTTCACGGTCGTATGGTGTAGATATACAGATTGCTTCGGATGGCTCTCGGAGAAGCCCAGGAGGAGCTCTCCACCTGCCCTACTTTCGGACTTTGGACTGAGAAGTTTAGGTCGAGATGCCAACCGACGCAGAAAGCTCCAAGAAGGTCAGTCGCAATCCACTAACCAGGCTCTCCAAAGAATAATAGCGATCCGCACTTGCGGGCCGGATAGGGTTGAAAACAAGTCCTTGCTTTTGAAATTCGCATAAAGCCCTCGCAGGCTTAGTGGGGGAAGGTGTTGGCCACCCCCGTATTTTCAAGGCACCTGAACAAACTGTAGCGATCGATTGTATTGTGTTACCCACCCCGACTTTGCGTTGCCACTGAAACTTGCGCATGTTCCCCCAAAATTCTATTCTAACCCCCCCCCCTGCCGCCCCCGCCCCCAAACTTGTGTGTCCAACAAATTGCAGAAGGCCGTCGTCTTCAACGCCTCCAAGAAGGAGACGCACCACCCCACCCACGGATACAAGCGCTTCTTCCGGAGACTGAGGAGCGCCTACAACGTCAGCGTCAACAAGGACGATGTCACCTTTGAGAAGATGAGCGAGGGTGAGAGTGAATATGTACCCGCTGCTGCTTCACCCCCCACCTGCGACGCCCCCCCGCTAACTGCCCCACCCCCCCACCCCCCCTACCACAGCATCTGCCGTGATTTTCGGTTGCCCCAACTCTCCGTTCACCACGACCGAGTTCGAAGCCATCAAGCGCTATGTGAATTCTGGCGGCTCCGTCATGTTCCTTCTCAGTGAGGGAGGGGAGGAGAGGTGCCAGACCAACGTCAACTTCCTCCTGGAACAGTTCGGTATGTCCGTCTGCCCGGATAGCGTCGTGCGAACCGTCTACCACAAGTATCTTCATCCCAAGCAGGTGTATATTGCCAATGGCATCCTGCACCCGGAGATCGCAGAGAAGAAAAGGTGAGAGTATGTGAGGATTGTGTGAGGAGCATGTACTGGATACGGATGTGTGTCGCCGATGATTCTAACGTCGTGAACACCCCGCTCCCTTACCCCCGTCCACCGTCGCCCGTCGCAGCCTCGGAGGGAAGCACAAGAAGAGCAAGCACGGCAAGGAGAACCACCACAAGCATGGCCACAGCCACAAGCTGTCGCAGGAGGAGATCGACTCCCACGCAGGGCTCACTTTCGTGTACCCGTACGGATCGTCGCTGAACGTGACCCGACCCTCCAACCCCATCCTTTCGTCAGGACCTATTTCGTTTCCGCTGAATCGGCCCATTGGCGGCGTGTACGAGGTGGAGAAGGCGCAGCAGACTGCCGATGCCAAGCACGCCGGGAGGATTGTCCTCCTCGGCTCAGCCGAAATTTTTGGGGACGAGTACATTGACAAGGAGGAGAACGGAAAAATGGCCGACGTCCTGGTCAAGTATATGTTGCACGAAGATCACGTGAAATTGGAGAGAACGAGGGACCCGGAGCTCGACGAGAAGAAGAGAGTGCCCGACATCGAGGCGCTTGCGGAAAGGTTGAAGCCGTGCCTGCAGGAGGGAGAGCCGCTGCCCCAGGATTTCACGCAGCTCTTCAACGACACCCTCTTCAAATTCGACACCTCCAAGATCCCCGAGGCAGTGAAGCTCTACGACACTTTGAACGTCAAGCACGAGCCCCTGAGTCTCATCCCCCCCCAGTTCGAGTGCCCCCTTCCCCCCCTACAGCCCGCTGTCTTCCTCCCGCACATCAGGGAGGCCCCTCCCCCGGCCCTCGACCAGTTCGATTTGGATGAACACTTCGCCAACGACAACCTGCGATTAGCGCAGCTCACGAACAAGTGCGCAGGAGACGACGACCTCGAATACTACGTCAAGGAGGCGGGAGAGATCATGGGGGTGACCGGGCAGCTTCCCGACCACGAGAAGGACGCCAAACACGTCCTCAACCACATCTTCACCAAGTTGGTTCACTTCAAGATGCTCAACCAGGACGCCATGGGCGGGGGAGACGACACTGGAATGGGTAACCCCCAGGCTAACTACGGGGCGGCGGCAGGATTGGGATACGGGGGCGGCTACGGCGGGGGCTACGGTGCCGGAGAACCCAGCATGGAGAGCGAGAGCAAGGGGGAGATGTACGACGGCGGTGGAGAGGGTAAGGACGTTATGACCTTCGGTTGATAACTGATAACTCATAGTCGACCTGTCACGAGCTACCGCCGCCAGCGAAATAATAGACGATGTAAATTTTTAAAGAACAAAAGAACGCGAACAGCGTGTTTATGCCCTTCCTCCTTTAAGTAGGGAAAAGGATCACTACAACCTGTAGAACTGACATTAGATGGAAAGTCCTCCAACTCACGGGCGAATCGCCAATTTCGGGCCATCAACCAACGCAAAAATATCTAATTGGACGAAGTAAACCCTTTTACCGGCCTCAACCGAACTGATAGCCCCCCTCTTTGCCTTTGCAAAGAAAAGTAGAAGAGTGGGTTCGATTTTCGATTTCATTATTTTCACCCTCACACAAACCTTCCCTCGAGTACGTACTGCTAGCAACACCACCACCACCACCACCATCAGCCCCTGATACAATACGCCCGGAGTACAAACCATCAAACTTTGCTCACCCCCGCGTCCCCAATTTCCCCCTCTACCCAGACACAACTCCTGCTCGCACGGTTTCGGCTCTGACATCCTTTCCCCCTTCCACTCCCTTCGCCCAATTGCCCTGACTTTCTCGGGGGCTGCCTTAACTACCACATACAAAGGCCTGGATTCGTCTTAAAACAGTCCAAACCACTACAGTACCCCTGTTAGGTGGAGGTTTTAGAGGATCTTCTCACATAGTAGCTTCCCCCTCGACCTTTCTGTGCACTTCCCCCCCTCCACATCGCCCGCTCCACTCCAATATTGTGTATATATCTTCTTCTAGTCTACTTATCGACCATACTATCAAAGTATGGGCGCTTCGGGTAGTGTAGCTACTGGAAAGAATGGCTCGTCTCTGTTCTATGACAAGGTGAGGGCTTCGTGAGGGGGGGGATGTGGACAAGTTGGGGGAAGAACGGACGGGGATCGGGGCAATCGGTTATACAAGGCCACCCGGTGCTCGGGAAGGGCTAGAACCGGCTGTCGCGTGAAGATTGCGCGAGAAATATGTGTGTGCACCATCTGACTAACCTCTCCATCTCTCTCCGTCCAGTCACCATCGCAAACCCCCCAAACAGTTTCGACGTTTGCGAGCCTCTCCGGGGGCAATTCTCGCCCTCCTCGCCTGAGCAAGGGCTCGAAGGGCACCGAAATCCTTCCTAAGAGCAAGGGCGTAGGCATCATGGAGGTGAGTGGGAGAGGGGGGGGTCGACGGGGGGGCGTCTCATGCCTTTTCACATGTCATCTCATGAAGAATGAAAAAAAGCTAACCCCGTCCCCGCACACTTTAAATCAACAGCGCAAGGTTAGCAACCAAGAAAAAGTCCACGAGCTCGTGCGACGAGAAGTCGCTCATAGGATCTTAGCGGGCAAGTCCCTCATGGTGTCTACCCCGTCAGTACCGGGGGAAACCCCGGAGTCAAGCAGCGCCGAGTCGGAAGGCCTGAAGAAGTTCAGGAGCACGCTATTCGACCACATCGCCATGCCCAGCCCGCTCCCCCCTAGCCTCTGCAGCGAGGACGTCTCGGACTTTAAGAGTGTTAGCGTCTGGGAAGAGCACCTGAGGCAGACCAAGCCGTGGCAAGACAACAACTACAGCAGCAGGGTCTCGCTGATATCTGGCTTGCAGACGGAGCAGGTCATGAAGAGGCGCAGCGACCCCACTGGTCTGTCCTCGAATACGGACTGGAAAACCAATCCCATCGAGGCGTTTAGATCCCCCCGCAACAACCCTCGCAGAGTTGATTCTGGTGGGACCGCACTGCCGACGACGCCCCCCTCTCCCTCGGCACCACCCACCTTCAGCTCGACCAACGAGCGCCTGCTAGAAGAGTCGGCGAAGAGCGACTACCACAGCAAGAGCCCCAATTCGAGGAGGGGAAAGACCTTCGTTAGTTTGCCCATGGCGAAGAGGGTCGAGAAGAGGCGCAGCTCTGTGCACAAGCCGGACGTGCAGAAGTGCATTCTGGGATTAGGCTTCTTGCTCAGCTATTTGATTGAGGAACCGCCAGAGAAGTACGTAAAGAACCAGTGCTGGGACATCTTCACCGTTCCGGGAGACAAGAAGAAGATAAGAAAGCCCATAAATAGTAAGGAGAGAAAGGAGAATGCCGGAAAGGTGAGAGTGTGTGAGGAGCGAGGCGACGAGCTGACAAGACGTGTGTACCGGATACCAACGTCACGCCGGATACTTCCAAATGTAACGTTGCTGCTGCTGCCAAATTCTTCGCCGTTTCTAACGTCACCAACGCCCCTCCTATTGCGACTCACTTCGCTCGTCGCAGGCCATAGTGTCGGCGGCCGATGTCGATGACTTCCTGACCAACCTTTACAAGATTTGTCAGTGGACCAGCGAATGCCACATAATAGCATTCATTTTGATGATAAGGTGAGTATTTCTTTTGGCAACGCATTTCCTATAAACTCAAACTCACAAACAACATCTTTCCATCACAGGCTCGTGAACCAGAGCGGGGGAAAGATCTGCCTGCATCGTTACAACTGGCAGTGCATGCTCGTCGTGAGCTTGATGATCAGTCAGAAGCTTTGGGACGACGTGTCGTTGAACAACGTCGACTTCCCCCAGGTCTGGAGGATGGTGGCACCCAACGGAGGAGACATGGACTTGAAGGACGTCAACTTCATGGAGAGGGAATTCCTCTCCATCTTGAGCTACAGTGTCGGAGTCAACATGCGCGTCTACACTAGCGTGTACTACGACGTCATGGCGCTGGCAGTAGTAAGTGATCCCCAACAGATTGACGAACTTAGGGGTTTCGTAGGCAGCTCTTCCGGCGGAGCCATGAAGAAGTTTACCAACAACTCCTATCATTTGGTCACGAGCAAGAAGAAGATAATGGATGGAGAGGAGGGGGGGGGTGAGGAGGGAGACGAGGGAGGCGACGGAGGGGGGGGAGGAGACGGCACGGAAGACGAAAGCGATGAATATGTCGGAATCGACAAAGGTGAGAAGAGTAATAGGGTTGCAGGGATATACATATTCTAACTCGTCCGTCTGTTGTTCCGCTCGTCGCAGACTCGGCCATTTTCAACAAGAGTGCCAAGGTTGCTCACATGAAATACGAGAGACGGAATACCGTCGATATCCTCAGCAAGACTCCTCCGAGAAATGCAAGAGGATTGCAGGTGCGGTGAATCGGTTGATCGGATACGCACATGATGTGCGAATTCAAAGTAGTGCGAGAGCCCCCCCTAACAGTTAGGGAAGGAGAGGAGTAAAGGTTTATGATAGAAGGGAATAGAAGAAGGATTCAGCTTTTCTCTTAAAAACCCTTTTTAATTCTTTTGCCTTAGTCGAAGTCGTGTTCGGAACTGTTGTCGGAAATTGAGTCGATTTCTTCGAGCATGTCGTCGATGTCCTCGATCTCCTCGATGTCTCCCTCATCGTTTCCCTCTTCCCCCTCATCGTCGTTTCCCTCTTCTCCCTCCTCACCCTCACTCTCGCTTTCACTCTCAAAATCCCTAATGAACCAATTGACCTCCTCCTCCCTCTCCTTAATCCTCAAATTTCTCAACCCAACGCCGTTAATCAGTCCCTCAACCTTCTCCAAATCAATCCCCTTACACCCGTACATAGCCAGCGTCTTCAAGGACGGGATGGACGTCAACGATGGAAGTAGAGAAGACGTGCACCTGGTGTTCGAAAGATTTAAGGAGTTAAGTGGAAGAGACGTAAGGTACCTACCCCCCTTATCTGTTATCATGTCGTTTTGGCTGAGGTTAAGATCCTCCAATCCTTCGATTTTAGACAGAGCCTGGCAACCTTTATTCCCGACTCCACCGCCGCAGAGTTCGAGGGTTTTGAGAGACTTTATCTCCGAGAGGAGCGAGCAACCTGAGTCGCTAATCCGGCTGCGAGATCGCATGAAATGACGTTGACGTCGACGAGTTAAAATAGGCACGTAAGGACGCTAGTATCAAGTTCTCAACGAGGACGATCTCACCTCGAAAACAGGTCTAAATGAACGAGAGGTATGTGTATTAAAAACGTCAACGTCAAATCATTCACGTCCCGCGAGTCAAGGTTAAGTGCCGTAAGCGACTTGCAGTCCTTGAGTCCATGAAACCGTTCGACGGGACAGTAGAAAAGCGACACCTCCTTGAGGTTCGGCAGCTGCTTTAGTTTATTCACGGTATGGCTACCGACTTCGGTGTCACTCATATCGATACCCTCCAGGTTTACGCTTCTATCGATTAACCTGATAACACCGTAGTCGCTAACTCTACAGCTATCCAAATTAATATGCCTGAGGTTAGGAAAGTCTACACCCGCGAGTTGAGCGTCAGTCGTCGCTGTGAATTTTAAGTTAAGCGTCTCGAGAGCTTCGCTCTGACCACCACCACGAAGAGGTGTTTTGATGTTGCTCAAGTCTAAGTACTTTAGAAGCGGCAGGGACAGAGATTTCCTAACTCCCTCTTCTCCGATCTGCGTGCAACTGACGTCCAAAAACTGTCTCATCCCTCTCTCGTTAGAAACAAAGTAAAAAAAAAAAAAACCAACGAGCGATAATTTCCCCTCACCTCCAACCCTCTAAACCCCCTAAAATCAACATCATCATCAATCCCCGTCCTGCTCAACCTTAAACTCCTCAAAGTATTTTTCGTCCTCGTCTTCTCCAACTCTCTAACAAACCTCGTACTTACAAACGTACACCACCCTAAACCTAATTCCTCCACCCCTTCCCATCCCCTAAAAACCTCCACGACATCATCGTCAACACCCGTACAACTTAAATCAATCTTAATAATATTCCTTAGATCCTTCAATATCCCCACACCCTCACTATTAATACCCCTACATTTCTCAAAAGATATAATCCTCAACCCCATTAAATGACTCACGGCGATCAAAGAACTAGAACGGAGAGAGATGCAGGAACGGAGGAGGAGGGTGTGGAGGTTGAGGGAGGCGGAGAGGGCGTGGAGGCCGGGGCCGGTTAAGGTTGAGCAACCGCTTAGGTTGCAGTACTGTTGAGGGGGGTGGGGTATGTGGTGGGGTGTTAGAGAGAGGGGAAGTGGGGTGGGGGAGGGGGAAGGGGGGAAGGTATGCGACGTCCTTATTTACCCTCACCTCCAAACACGGTAAACTCTGCAACTGCAGCAAACCCTCGTCTGTCAAACTATGACAGTCCCTCAAGTCCAAGTGCGTCAGGGCGCTCTGAGGGGGAGGGGGGGGAGGGGGAGGGGAAGGAACAGCGGAAGAGAAGGAAGACGAGAAGGAAGAGTCGATCGACGTGGAACGGGAGGAGACGAAAGAAGAGTCGTAGGACAGGTCCATGGATGGTATGGAGTCTTGATCGTCGTCGTCCCCTTTAATGAACTGAGGGGGGGGAGGGTGTTGTTAACAGTGTGTGCGTGTGTGTGTCTGTGTGTGTCTGTGCGTATAGCTGTCGGTTCACGTCAGTTCTCATCTTACTAACACCTCACCTCCTCCAACCACGAATCCTCCACCCCTCTACTCTCCCCCAAATCTAGTTTTCCCAAACTGAGATTCCTCACACTCTTCAAAGTGGTCTTATTAAGTCCTTTATTATCAGTAAGACATTTAACTATCTTAGATGACAATTCAGGAGGTATGAATGGTGGGAGAGACTCGAAGTTTGGGAGAGATGAACATAGAGTTAAAACGCAGAGGTCGACGAGTGTAGGGGGAGAGAGGGTTCCGTTTCGTTGTAGTGGAGGGAGGGAGGATGTTAGGAGAGGTGAGGATGGTGTGAAGATTGAGGGGAGGAGGGAGTCGGGGACCTGGTGTTGAATAAGTGAATTAGTGAATAAGTGAGTGAGCGAAGTACGGTACTATAGTTGACGCGACTATTTGATGCTATATTTGATGCTATATTTGATGCGACTATTCTCAAAGCGACAGAAGAACAAGGGTGATGTTCCCCCTTTTAATATCCCTTTCTCCTTTAATTTCACACCAACACGCCACTCAATTCACTCACCTGCTGATCAAAAGAGTGTCTCCGACATTTCTTACGTATCGGTTCCTGAAAGAGCAACGATAAGGGTGACGATTTAGGGCAGGAATGTCAAGACACAATTAGAAATTCTGAACCCTTAATAAATAATTGTCAATTGTGGGATTTTTAACGCGGAAACTCACCGCCACGTATGATGATTTGCAAGTTGACATACCACTTCCTCCCATTGACATAAAGAACTAGAGCAAAAAGGGCGAACTGTTGGCTTTTGATCGTAGATCTTTGATCTTCTTGAGAATTTTAAGTTCCAGGGATTTAGGTTTTTGATGTCAAAGGACAGAGTGTTTTGGATACGATTAAAATATACATGCACGTATTCACTGACAGGCTTAGTTGAGCTCATGAGTGGGAATGACTCTGTAAGCTTAAGCCAGCTCGCCCCTGGGCCGACTGTTGTTTCGAGTCAAGGAGGTGGAGGCGGCGCTTTGGATCTTCCCACAAATGGGGGAGTGGTGTATCAAAAGCTTACGTTCAGAACCGACGATGCGAACGCCACTCCTATGACGGGATACGGTGACGACTCGCCAGTCGCGACAGGTATTACAGAGGATGGTTCAGTTATTTTTGCAGGCGGAGGTGCTGCTAGAGGAATGGAGAGGGATAAATGGGGCAAGATTATAAGGACGTGCGGGATAGCGGGGTGTCAACATAGATGTAGGTCAAACCATATGAAGTATCGCAAGGCTTCGAAGCATGGGATCGATGTGGTCTGGTTTTCTTGCGATCAAGATGGGTGTGACTACAAGGCAAAGCAAGCAGGCAGTATCAAACTACACAAACGAAATATTCATGACATTGACGTTCGATGGTACCACTGTGATCAAGACGGGTGCGACTACAAGGCGAAGCAAGCAAGCAACCTCAAAAGACACATGCGATGCATGCACTCATAATAAAATCCCCACACTTAAGATGCATGCACTCATAATAAACCCCGCGCAACAAACTGAATTTGTAACAAAAACGATCCTCCTATATTAATTACTATGTTAATTTCTTAAAGGCACCCGTCTACTGCTCACTCGACTACTGCTCCTACTGCTTCCAAATAAAGCTCGGAGACAACCCGAAAAGAAGGAAACATAATAAAAACGAAACAAACTGTAATAAAAACGTCTGAACTATATTAATTACTATGTTCCTGTTTAGTTTTTATAACGGATGTTATTAACCTGCGTTTATTTGAAAAGACGTGTTAGAACTTTAATTTTTAATACATACATTAAACACTTATAAAAAAACATCAGAAAATTTTAGATTGCGAGTTAATATCAGAATCCTATGATCCTTCCAGTCCATTTTAGACTTTTAGGAGGAGGAGGGTGTCATAAGACCGTCGTGAAATAGTTTGCATATGTTATTTCATCATTTGTTTTTTTAATTTGGGTTTTTTTTGGGAGAGACGACGTACCTTTTAAATCCACACAAAAGGTTATCGCAGGCAGAGGAACGAAACAAGCCGTCAGGAAATTAAGATTGATGTTGTAAGTGAAGATGAGGGTTTAACTTGAGAGAACGTCTTACTTGATAAACGACTTATCGATAAAACGTCTCGTTCGTTCATCCGTTCGTTACTTCTGTGTTGTGGGAAGTACGAACGCGGGGACGGGGAAAAGAGTGGTGACGACTTAAAACGTTTATTTTGATTAATATTTACGATGGCGTTTTTATATGATTTTATATATTGAGAGAATTTTAAGAGATCATGCTGAGAAGCGTAGCAGTAGATTGAGGGAAAGTTAAGTGAACAAGTTTGTGGGCTAATCATTTCCATTTTCCAGTAATAATATCCTCCCACTTTTTCACTCTGTGTTAAAAACTGTTTTACAACGCTTTAACTATATTCTTCTAATCTAAAATGTTAATAACCCATAGCCTAAAAATATATAGAAGAGTATCTCGTCTAGCATTATTACGTCCATTAAATGGTAGTACATTAAATGTTATGCGATCTTATCTGAGTCGACCTGGACTTACATGTAAAGGGACTACGAATAGTCATACTTACAATTCTACGTCTAGTTATACTTATAATCATAGTCTTATCACATCACACATAACCATAGGGTACGTTATTCTAAGTAACGCCGTCCATCCGAATCGATATAATATAAACACGTCCGAACCGCGTTTATTATGCAAACGATTATGAACCATACCGTCGCAGCCAGATTTCAGGCAAGCATTTGAGCGCAGTTTAGTCGCAAGGCGACTGTCGTCCTTCAAACTCTTCCTCTTTCGATTGCGTCAATTTGGACAGACCGAAAGCGGACAGGTCGTCGGACGGAGGAATCAGAGGGGTTCAGCTGCTGCAGGCGTTGTCGCTTACATGTCCTTCACATCGTCTGAGGAGGGGTCGAAGAGCCGTTCTGCTCGGCCTCCAATTCGCTTGCGATTCACTCCCCTTTTTTTCCGCTCTCGTCTTCCGAACAGTGCTTTTCGTTCGTTGTAGCTGCGCGCGGCGTCGTTAGAGCACATATTGCAAGGGCGTTTTATGGGCTTCGAGACAGCTCACATCCTCTTTACGATTAAAGTCTAACCCTATCACACCTATCACACCACCAATCATTAGACCAATAAATCCTAGACCAATCATTAGACCATATTCCGTCCTCGCTAAAAGCTCCTCATCAGCATCTGCTCCTTCTCCTCCCCCTCTCTCTCCTTCATCTTCATCCTCTCCCTTTTCCTCCTCCTCTCCATCACCTCCCTCTCCTCACCCCTACCATACCTCCTTCAGTCCACCCTATTCTCCTCCCCCACCGAGTTTACCCTCCCCTTTATTCTTAACCGTAACTAACCTACTAACCACAACACTCCATTCAATTTTCTCACCGATTCTACCACCTCCTCTTTCAATATCGTATGAATCTTATCTCGGATCACGACTCGTTGGACCTTACATTGATCCTGGAACAGTTGACGCTGCGAGTACAGGTTATAATTATTTAGTTACAGATTTTCTTAAAGGTGTTGAAGTAGGTTTTTCAACCATTTCTGATGTTTTAGGGACTTCTAAACCTCATGGTTGTTTAGACAATTTATTGAATGAGGTGTTAATTTCTAATCCTGCTGAACATTGTTATACTAGTATATCTAAAATATTGATTACTGATTATGAGGTTATTATGGGGTTAACTAGGGAGCAATGTACTATTAAACTTCCTGAGAATGGAGGTAGGAAATGGGGGGAAGAATGTGAAGGTGTTTGTGTGGAGAAAAATGTTAATGTTGATGGGGGGAGTAGTATGTTTTATGGGGGGACGAGGGTATATACTCCTCAAGGTACGTTGTTTGGTGTTCGTCGTTATTTCTTCTTATTATTATTTTTTTAACACGGAACGGTTTTAGCTGGAGACGGTGAAGATTCACAAGCTGTATGGGAAGAACATATACACAACGTTAACGCTGGGATTGAACCTATTACCGTACGCGTAACTGTTAATATATCTGTGGAAGGTGAAGTAGTTAATGGGGGGGAATGTGGGGGGTGGCATTGTTTGGTTTTTGAGACGGAGGTTAATAGGAAGGGGGAGGGGGAAATGGAGTGGAAGGTTGTTGATTTTGATAATGTTGTTGGGGGAAATTATTTCGGATAGAGAGAAAAGGAACAATCGACGTGAAACATTTGTTGTAATATGTATTATATTTCATTTTTTTATGGTCATGAGTAGCGAACGCGGGTCCTATGCCTTGACACTGAGCAGCTTCCCCGCTTTTATAATGAGACTCTCCGGCCACCCCAGCTGCCTCAAGAACTCCCTCTTCTTGAACCTAGCGCACGAGAACTCCCCAGGGTCAGGCCTGCTACCGTCCAAGGTATATCTGGGCTGTATCCCCTTGGGCTTCGCCTGCCTCTTGACTACGTCAGCCTCTAGGACGGTCATCCTTTCGCACGCCTCCCCGAGCTCCCGCTCCGCCTCCGGCTTCCGATCCTGGTTCCAAAGGACGGAAGCCAGAGCGACCCTCGCCTCGCATTCCTTCGCTATCACTGACTGGAGGAGGTACGTGTCCGTCCCTTCTACGGTTGTAGTAGAACTAATCACGTCGCGGAGGTACTTCAAAGCGTCTTCACTAACCCTAGATTCAGACGCAGACGTAACTCCAGCGTCCAAAGACGATAGGACGGACCTAGGATGATCACCTATGCTCTCGAATGCCTCCGAGGCTTTCACGAAAGCTTCAGACGCGTCAGAAAGGTGATCAGAATCACGGAGGGTAGAGGCGTATTCCCATGCAGCGAATGGGTTGCGGGTGAAACCGTCGCGAAGTCTTTCTGTATCGGAATCGGCGTCACTGTCAGAGCGTGAGGAGAGGATCAGGGCGAGACGGTAGTCAGACGCGGATTGGGTCAGGTTCGGGGGGAGGGTGTAAGAGGGTAGTCGGGTGGACCTGGCTCGGCCTAGGCTCGCGAGTTCGAGCTCACTCAATGCCTGAGGACCTGAATCCTTGAACACTTCTATCGCTGACGTGTAGTCGGCGTAAGCGGAGTCGGCGAGCTGGAGGGAGAGGGAGCAGTCGGCCTTGACGCGGAGGAGGGACGCGACCTCGAACGCAGGCTGAGATGTTGATTCCCAGATTTCTATTACCTCTGTGAGGAGAGGCAGGGCGGATGCAGGGTCGGGACTGGGGTCGTACACCTTCGCTAGAGCTTTTTGGAGCTTGGCGATGTCAGCTTGGCTTGGGGGGACTTGGCTGAGCGCGAGGGAGGGGATGGAAGGCGAGGCAAGGAACGGGGAGGAAAGAGTGTTGGATAGGGAGACCGAGGTGTGCCGGGAGTAGGAGGTGGTGGGAGCGGAAGGGAGCGAAGGAGGTGCGGTAGTAGAGGGGATGAGCGAGTGAGCTGTGGATGATAGCAGGATAGTCAGAGCAAAGACCTCGCCATTTACAGAAGCTTTTAATACATTTTTCCGACGGGAAGGCGTTACGCGGGGAGCGAACGATGATATTAAAGGAAGGAGGGGCAAGACTTGAAAAATCGAACGTAAAATCATTCGACGCCTTCTTGTAATTTTTTACTTTCCTGGCAAATCCTCTTCAAAACTTGTCAAAACTTGGACATTCCTCCGGACCACCGACGGGGAAAGCGGAGCAATAGTCAGTTACCGGTAACCCTTTAGTAGTTCCCCTCCCCAGGCTTGAGCGACCTGATAGCCATGAATTCTACATCCCACCGTTTCTGTCAGCTCCAGGCAACAGCTTCTATGCTGCCCTGCTCCGAGGACATTTCTGCCCTACCTATCACGATTTCTGCCGTCGGAGCCACAATTTTGATTCTGCATAGGATATATAAGTGCCGAGTTCTCCTTCTCAATCCCATGACGAACACTAGATCCGGCAAGAAGGTTGTGTCAGCACCGGCAAAGGTGAGGACTCTATTACTACTACTACACTACTACTCTACTCAACAGACTCTAACCTACCTGAATTGCGTTAACAAATGCAGTTATTATTAGCTTGCTGCACTTTTGTACTTTTTCAGATCATTTACGTGGCGACGATGCCTCTCCAGCGCATGGACAATGCGGGAGAGGAGGGCTTTGTTGGACTTGATATCGTTGCAGGCGTAGCGTACAGCTTGTATACGAGCTCGTTCTTGGTGTTGGTAAGTCTGTACCAGCTGTACTGGCTCCAGATCTTGGAGCTGAGCCTCCTGAAGAAGACGATGAAGGCGGCTCAAGGCACCCCAGAGAACAGCCCCAAGAACAGCCCAGGTGTGCCCAGTAGGCAAGTTGCTCCTGCTCCGGAGCAGAGCAGTCAGCAGGGGCAGTCGCCATCATCGACCAGCGGTCGACGGGGGTCGACGTTTGGTGGAAGATCTCGGAGGGGGTCGTCTGAAGGAGGGGGGGGGGATACGTCGTTGGCCATGAACCTCTCAAAAATGTCGTCAAAGATCGTCAACACCTCGATGCTAGTGATCGTACTTTCTACGGCGGTCGTGATCTGGGTATATGTCGACGCCATACTTGAAACGGTCGAAAACAAACAACAGGAGAAGTTCATGCTCGCACATTGGATAATGGCAATGCTGTCTTTTTCCTCCACTTCGGCATCATTTTTTTTCGGTTATAAGCGAGTGATGAAATTGAAGAAGCCGCTGGTCTTGGTTATCTTCGTCGTCAACACGATCCTGGCTGGAGTCTTTCTGCCAGTGACGATCTTGCTCTGCGATGGGTTGGGGTTGCAGGCAGAGAGTCAACTGTGGCAATCACTGTTTGTTATTTTCAGGTGCCTCATTTTTATGTTGCAAGGGCCCAACAGCTGCAACGAAGTTTACAAACTTTTGCGGAGGAACATCAAACGCGCGAACGAAAGGACCAGTAGGGCGGGGGATAGTAGTTATAGTGGGAGAGGCAGCACAGGGAAGAGTAGCAAGGGGTCGAGCAAAGGCGGGCGGAGTGTTGGGAGTGCGACGTCTCAAGTTTCTCAGACCTCTCAAGCTGAACAGAATGCCAAGATTGAGACGGTATGAGACGTCTCAGTGTGAGGGTATACATGTAGGAAAGAATTTTGTTTTGTTTTACACTTTAGTGTCCAGGATTTCAGCTATCACTTTCAAATTCGCCGTGTCGTCATCAAGTGTTCTATATCGTCACCACCGAGAGCATCTTAGACGCGTAGCTCGACATTGGCACCGCGACGGCTACGAATACGACGACGGGCGCACCCGCTGCCGCCATGCCCAAAATGGAACCGACAGTGGAATCGACAACCTTACAGCATACAGCCGCCAAATAGCTGCACGTGGCTGGGGGAACAAATCGCATGCCAACGCGGAGGGGCGCATTCTCGGAGTTATAAATGTAATCAAACACATGGTCTGCGTAGGTATCTTCCTCCGGGTTCGGGTCGCCAAAAGCTGCGACGAATGTGTTGTAGTCGTGATGATGAAGGTCGTCATCTGCACCCCCCCGAACCTTCATGAGACCCTTATCATAAAGTTCAGAATTCCCAATATCCCGCATACGACTCTCTGAAAAACTACGACTAGTAGCACCCCAAGTATAGAGTTGAAAATAGTCACGCCAGCGGCGAAGCTCATGAGTACAGTGTAAGCTATGCCAAGGCCACCAGAGGGTACTTCGGCGGCGCCAAGGTCTGCAAGGGCGAAGCCGGCGATAAATGTCACGACCTGGGAGAAGTTTCCGATGGCTTCTATTCGGCTTAAATGGCCGTCACCTGGCTTTCCCCCCTTTTTGGCCCACTCTGGACGATTATCTTCCTGCGCCTCTGTTTTTTTTTGCGTTTGTTTAACTCCTCCACCTTGGTCCGTTTGCACGGCCCCAAGGGATATGCCGGTGGAGGAACCCCCTCGGGTCTCCTCCTCCGCGCCTGAGCTCATGGCTGACGCTGTGGGCCGACCCATGCGGCGGATATCGGAGAACGGGGCTTGCAATAGACTGCTAACGGGCTTCGAGAGGCTTGTCTTTGTAATGGTTGAGTGTCATAAGGATCGATTTGCTGAAAAAAGATTTTGGAAAGATATTCCCTTGCCTAAAGGTCCTTTTTGATTCCGCAACTCAAATCAAATCAGTTGACAGGCGCCGCACACACAAGAACCCCAATCCCTCGAAGTAGCCTCCCCCCACCTTCCATCAGTGCCTCTTGCCAAACTCCAAACTTCCCATGCGCCTCTACTCCCTCCCTCTTCTTGCTGCCGTCTTCTCCCCGACTCCACTCTTCGCAACGATAACCCCAAGCCTAGAATCCTGTGACGACCTAACGTCCTGCTCTCCTTCCGCCTGCGTCGCCTCCACGGACACAACCTGCTCCCTGAATGTTCCTACTCAAGATATTGCCTCCTCCCTATCATCGGTGACTTGCAATAGCGAATGCACGCCGAGTTCGGACGAGCTGAAGTGCACGGACCTGAAAAGTAAGCTGAAAGGTGACGCAGGCATCAAGGCCGCGTACTGCACTGACGAGTTCCTCGTCGTTTGGTCGAACGGGCGACCCAACTATGACCCTTCGGATTCGGATTACCTAGGAGGTGAGAACAACATCGTCGTCTGTTTCTAGGACTTCTACACACGCTGCTACATTATTCTAACTCGTCGCAGGCATCCCCCTTCCTCCTGGAGGGGACACAAGCTGCAGGGTCCGAACGTCCTCGGAGGTGAGAGTGTGCGAGGAAAGAAGAGACAACGGGGCCTCGGTACCCATTAACGCTCCGGCCTCGCTTCGCCCGGTCGATCGCTTTGCTCCCCCTATACTCGCGAAAATGCGTGTCTACTGAAAACCAACGTACATGCCTGCTTCCAAATGTAACATTGCTGCTGCCAAATTCTTCGCAATTTCTAATGTCACAAACGCCCCTACCATCGCGACTCGCTTTGCTCGTCACAGCTGCTGACCGTTTACAAGATTCCGATCGCCCCTCCCGCGGACCAGACTGGGACGAACGCCATGGGCGCAAGCGGTGACGCCGCTCTTCCCAACGTACCCGGTATGCCTGAGGCTGGGTGCATCGGGATGGCCATCGACGGCGTTCCAATGTTCCCGAACTACAACAATAGAGGTCAGCCTGCTGCGACTTCTTGCGAGATCGACCGCTGCAACGCCCACTCCGGGAAGGGGGACGACTACCACTATCATGGAGATCCCTTTGGTTCAAAGGTGAGGGTGAAAATGTTGTGCCACAAACTCGTCTTATCAGCGCTTCGCTTCGCTGCTTACATCACCACTTTAATTAATTTATTTTAACTCATCGCAGTGTCTGTACGACGAGGATGACTACGGCTCCTCCCCCTCCACGACCCACCCTCCCTTGATCGGCTTCGCCATGGACGGCTACGGCATCTACGGTCGTCACACTGACGCCCTGCAGGAGGGCGCGGACGTCGACCTCGACGATTGCGGCGGACACGTTCACACCACTTACGGCTATCACTACCACTCTTTCGTAACCCTCGGCAGAACGACGACCTCGTTAGATGGCGTGGGAGGGTCTGGGCCATTCACTTTCGACACTTTTGACGTGTCACCGAGTACTTGCTGGAAGGGCGACGTGAGCCAGATAGCGAACTTTTGGGAGTCAAAGCAGGCGGCATACGACAGGTCAAAGTCGCAGGTGAGAGAATGAAGCCAAGCTGGAAATTCTTTTCATTTCCCATTCTAACTCGTCGCTTTGTTTTGCAGACTCCAACATCTTGGGTCGACTATGACAACATCAGACCGTGCTGCGGCGACACGAACTGGTTCGCCTCAAGCGGTTACACGATTCCTGGCGTCGGAGCCTGCGGCTCCGAAAGCGGATGCGACTTCGGGACTTCAGCGCCGACTCCTGCAGGGGTGGTGACTACCGCTCCGACTGCTCCTTCCCCTACACCGGGGGGAGATACAGGTACGGACGCGCCGACTGGAGGATCGACGGCGTGCGCCTCTGGGAACGACAGCACCGGAAAGAAGTGCCCACCTGACACGGCCAACGGCCCTTGCCCTCCTGGCTGTGAGCCGGACGAAGACGAGGATGAGGGTGAGGAGGAGGAAGGTGCCACGACGACAGCGCCAACCCCAAATCCGGCATCCGAAGACATCGCTGACGCTGGAGGGGGAGGGTCAAGGCACGGGGTGGGCTTAGTTTGGGCGGTTACGACTGCAGCGGCGACAATTTACACTTTTTTGTAACCGCTGACCATGTTCTAGATTTGCCTCAAAAATCAATCAAAATCCTAAACTTAACATGATTTTACGTTTGATTTTTTTCGTGCTCCTTTTATTCATTCCCTTAATCTCATCGTTCGTTCCCCGCCTGTTAACGCCTTCCCGATCTTCCCGTCGGAAAAATGTATTAAAAGCTTCTGTAAATGGCGAGGTTGACACGAGTCCCGATCTGAGCGATGTCGGGGTTGTGCTCTTGGCAGGTTAGTAACAGAGGTTTTATAGCGCTGCGAGGTTGGAACAGGTATTAATGTCTAGTCTGGTAACCGATCCTCGTACCTATTAACTCACGAAATGAACCTCCAATCTCTCCTCTCATCAGGCGGCACCGGATCCCGGATGAAGGCATCAATGCCCAAGCAATTCCTCCCCCTAAACGGTTCTCCAATCCTCACCTACTCCCTCAACCTGTTCTTAAAAACCCTCAACCCCTCCACCGTCGTCCTCGTCCTGAACGAAGAGTACCACTCCGATTGGTCCTCCTGGCTATCCTCGTACCCTTCTACGCTCCTTTTTGCCTCCCCCGGCGTCGAGCGTCAAGGCTCCGTCTTAAACGGTCTAAAAGCATTAAAATCACACTCCCCTCAATGCAAATATGTCGCGGTGCACGATTCAGCCCGTCCTCTCGTGACGGTAAACGAGGTTAATAACGTCGTAAAAGACGCGAAGGAATATGGGGCAGCGACTTTAGGAGTTAAATGTAAAGCTACGATTAAAGAATCGGAGGATGGAAGGTTCGTTGAGAGGACGATTCAGAGGTCGAGGTTGTGGGAGGTGAGGCTGTTTTTTTTTTAGTATTGAGGGGAAGGGAGAGAAAGCGAATTGACAACCCTGGACAAATTTATTTTTGTTAATTTATTTCCCCCCCCCGCTGAAGGTTCTTACGTTTTTAAATCGTTCTTCCCACTTCTCACTCCTCGTTTTTCCTCAGATTCACACTCCCCAGGTAATCTCCATCCCGACATTACTCCGCGGATTCGACAAAGTCGAAAATGAGGGTTTGGAAGTAACGGACGACGCTTCTGTCGTAGAGCATTTAGGGGAGAAGGTTAAATTGACTGAGGGGGAGTATACTAATTTGAAGATTACTACGCCGGAGGATTTGGAGGTCGCGGCGAGTATTCTGAGAGAGAGGGGGGAGTGAAGAGAAGGGAAGCGAATGAGAAACCCCCACGTTTACAAAACGCTTTTTTTATTAAAAATAATGTTGTTTCTTCTCAATCTTAAGATCTTCCTGAATACTTCCTGAGCTCCCTCC
>BRXX01000160.1:56131-73983 GCA_030267905.1 Triparma verrucosa
CCCCCCCCCCACCCCCCCCTCCCCCATCCCCACCTCTTCCCTATAAAAACCTAACACACCTATCTATATAAGTGCTCCGCACTCAAGTTCTTAGTAATAGCAACCTCCCACTTATCACCGTTACTCAAAAGCTTCTCCTTATCATACAAAAGTTCCTCCCTAGTCTCAGTAGCATACTCAAAATTCGGCCCCTCAACAATCGCGTCAACAGGACACGCCTCCTGACAGAACCCACAGTATATGCATTTAGTCATGTCAATGTCATACCTCGTCGTCCTCCTCGCGCCGTCTTCGCGTTCTTCGGTGTCGATTGTTATGGCTTGAGCGGGACATACGGCTTCGCAGAGCTTGCAGGCTATGCAGCGTTCGTCGCCGGAGGGGTAGCGACGGAGGGCGTGTTCGCCGCGGAAGCGGGGGGAGAGGTAGCCCTTTTCGTAGGGGTAGTTTATGGTTATTTTTGGTTTTAGGGCGACTTCGGTGGAGAGCCAGAAGGCACGCCAGATCTCGGTTAGGAAGAAGACGCCGGAGGAGTTGTCGAGGATCGTGGTTAGGGAGGTCTGAGGGAAGGGGGGAGGAGGGGGGGGAAGGGGAACGGGGTTAGAGTCGATAAGGAAGGTTTGGTTGCGTGTTTTTTAGAAGGTTAGGATCGATATTACGAGTATTTAGGGTAAGCATTGTGTCATTTTAGTATTAAAGTTTAGTGTGTTTGCATTGCTTAACACACGCGTATCGTTAAATGGTCCATTTAAGAGTAATTAGAAGGCCATTCGTCGGATTTAACGAGGGTCATTCTCTATAGCCTACCTTATGTATATTATCGGTAGAAGGCTGCTGTGTACTAAGTGATCGGAGCGACCTGTTAATTAATGGTCGACCGATCCTATTTATCGTCAACATGAAGGCGTATAATTTGAGATATGAGATATTAGGTTGAAATCGACCAAGTGAAATCTGATCCAGACATCTCGGGAGTTGTCATAATCTCAGATTCTATTCTCTCTTCAATACGCTAAAAATAGCGCTGAATAACACTGTGCCGGCCGTCGATCTACGATTGATAATAAAAACACGCGAATAGCCCCAAAAAAGCTGCGTTATAATTGATTACCTTGGTGGGACATCACCACCTCTCCCAATCCCCAAACTCCTCCATCCCCTCTTTCTACACATCGTCACCGTCTCCTTCCCTCCTTCCCTCCTCCCCTCCTCCCCTCCTCCCCTCCTTCCCATCTACACGTCTTCCCTCAACCTCAATTCACTTCATAATGCCGTGTCCTCTCCCCTCCTCGTCTTCCTTCCTCCTCTTTGTCCTCCTCTGTCTCTCCCCTTCTACTTTCCTCACTACGTCTTTCACTGTTAGTAATACCTGTAAAGTATCTAATAGGTATAAAGAAAGAGGAGGAGTGAACCTTAAATCATTGAGTGAGAATGAACCAAAAACAGGTGAGAGTGAAACGTGAAGAGAAGAGAGAGAATGCTCGCGTAAGACGTTTTATTGCGCATAAGATGAACAAAAGATGAACAAAAAGAATGATTAAGAATACAAGAGAATATTAGAGAACATTATTCCTATGCGAGCGTGGCGAAGCGAAACGGTCAACGTCAAAGCCAAGAGCGGGGTTCATACACCTTCACATACCTCTAACATTCTAACCTTTTTCGGTCGCGTTCGCTCCCTCTATCCTCCCTACCGGCTCCTGCTTCCGCTTCACTACCCCCCTTTTAGAATTCACCATAGTCGACGAAAAAATAACGTCCCTTAAAACCCCCGAAGAATACCGTTCCTTCCTCTCCTCCAACCCTTCCAAGCTAATCGTAATGAAGTTCTACGCACCCTGGTGTCGTGCCTGTAAAGGTTTAGAACCAAAGTTCAAGAAAATAGCGTTAGATGATGAGAGTGGAGTTGTGTTTAGTCAGTTTGACGTGCAGAAGAATAAGGATTTTGTTAAGAGTTTGGGGATTTTGGCGTTGCCTAATGTTCATTTTTACGGGGATCAGGTGAGACGCGAGCAGGGTTAAGCGAGGAGGTGGGGCTAGGGGTCGAGCGAAGCGAGACCATGGTAACTAAACAGATGAACAGATTATATAATATAATAATACCGCGAGCACCATGGTAACTAAACAGATGAACAGATTATATAATAATACCGCTCGACAATGGTAACTAAACAGATGAACAGCTGCGTCATATCGACTGTTAGGGTTAGGGTTATAAACCCTTAAAAAAAAAAAAGATAAATAACTAACAACCTCCCCCCTCCCCCCCTCCCCCCCTCCCCATATCTCTCAAGGATCTCGTTGAATCCTTCCCGTGCGGTCCTTCAAAAGTCCCCGTCCTCCGTAAAAAGCTGTCCGAATACGTCGAAACCCGTCTCACCTCAGGAAAGTACATTCCCCTCCCCCCTTCCAAGGAGGAAAAGATAGAGAGCGAACCGTGCGCGGAGAGGGACAGCGTTATTAGCGAGGAGACGAGGGAGATGTTGAGGAGTAATGTTTATTTTTTGGATATGCCGGAGGAGGATTTTGAGATTATGTTGGGGAAGGTGAGGACAACCTTCCGCAGCCCCTTCTTGTGTTTTGTGTTTGTGTGTTTGTGTGTTTGTGTGTTTGTGTGTTTGTGTGTTTGTGTGTTTGTGTGTTTGTGTGTGTGTGTTTTCTGACATTGCTTTTTATTCAACAATCTTTTCCTACAGGCTACGATGTCAAGTTTCGAGCCAGGTAGTACGATAATGCGTCAAGGTTTTCCCGGTAAAAAATTCTACGTCATAGGAACAGGGGAAGTCGAAGTCATGGCGAGGACGGGGTACGAGGACCCTCTTACGACGCCCAGCGGGTTCATGGGGAGCGTGGTTAATAGGTTTGGGGTGGGGAACTTTTTCGGGGAGAGGAGGTGAGAGAGTAAACGACGAGAGCACCGACACAATCTTTTAGCCTTTTACTCACATTTCCCGAACCAATTCAGCTTGATTACTGGTGAACCTCGTGCGGCAAGTATTAAGGCTGTAAAAGGTCAGGATACAACACGTTGCTACACCTTCAAACAAGAGGATATACCCGCCAGCTGCGTCCTCAGCGGTAAGGGAAGAGTTAGCGAACGCGTTAAGAAGGAGGTCAACGTTAAGTACGGAGCGGTTGGGTTTGGAAAGCTGGAGGTTAAGGATCAACTTGCTAGCGTTGCGCTGGAGAACCAGAGGAGGGGGAGTGTTAATAACCCCGGAGATCTCAAGGACGTCGAAGACGAAGAGGTGAGAACGAATGCGCAATCTAGTCTTTCACTTCTACTTTACTCTAATTCTTCGCTTCGCTTCGCTTCGCTTCGCTTCGCTTCGCTCCTCAAGGTCGACCTGGAGAAGGCAACATCCGAGATCCTTCCTCTGCTCCAGAAGTTCAAGCTAGTCCGCATGGCCGCCCGCTGCTTCGAGCACATCATGAGGACGACGCCCAAGTGGGGCGACGAGTCCGAGGTCTACAGGAGGTCCCTCCTCGTCTCCCAGCTCACGGAGAGCCAGAAGGCAGAGTTCAGGAGCGTCTTCGAGATTATAGATGGGGGGGATAGGGAGGACGGGACCATATCGATACTCGACCTCAAGAGGACCATGGAGAGCATAGGCAGGACCAACACAGACGACGAGCTGAGGAACATGATAAATAAGGCCAACCCGATGATCGACGGAAACACCGAGTTGAAGTACTCGGAGTTCCTGGGTATGATGGCCGAGGCTGAGTTTTACTACCTGTTCGTGGATACGTTCAACGCGCTGGATAGGTACAACTCGGGGTACGTCAGGGCGGGGGATCTGAAGCAAGTGCTCGTGGGGATGGGAGGGGTGGTGATGGGGAGCGACGAGAAGCTGAGCGTCGTCAAGGTCGACGACGAGGATATGCTCATCGATTACGAGCAGTTTTCGAGGATGTTGATTGGCGCGAGCTAGGGTTGAGGGGGGAATTTGGGGGTGGGGGGGTTAATGTTCATTGGGGCGGTTGAGAAAGAAAGGTTATTTGCATCTTTTTCCAAAGGATCTTTCATCGTTATCATAATCATAATCATTATCGTTATCATTCGCCCTCATGTCAACAACCAGAAAAGAAATTTGGAAGCGGCGATAATACATCGTTGCTTGGAAGCGTCTGGATGCTTCGATTTCACTCGGCAGCATTTGACAGACTTCACGATCCCTCAATATCGAGTTTTTGTTCGCCACGGCTTGTGTGTCGACACTGGTTGTTGGCGGTTTCCAATATTTCCAAGACCCAGCGAATCCAGGTTTAACCAAAGTGTCCTTCGTCGGTCAACATCGACGTTTCTGAATTTCTCACCTGTGGGAGCTGCACACAAAACTTTTTTTGTCATATTTTCAAGGATTGGTTTCTCCTTGTACGACACTCAGAATTGAAAACTGACGCCATGCCGGGCCTTCGCCCCCCTCAAGTCACCACCGCTCAACCGATAGAACACCAAGAAGCAAGCCCCTTCCACATTGCATCTAATAATTCGATGCCTGTAACCGTCCGCACCCCCAATCCCCCCGCCTCTCCCAACACTTCCCGCCCTGCAACCGTTACCCCGCATCCCCCCCTCGACTCTACATCTCCGAACACGGTGACAGAGCTCTCAACGTTCTACTGTGCCCTCACATGCTTTACATCATTGATTACGCCCCTCTCTACACTCCACGCTGCTCTAGCCGACCAATACGGGTACTTCAATGATAGCTATAGTTTTGAGAAATACGACAATTACTGGAGCTGGACAATTCTCCCTCTCACCTTTGGTACGATGGGAATCTCTTTTCTGCTGAAGCCCCGGCGCAACGACACTAAATACAAAGCATTCCTTTTCATTCAGTACACTGTGTACGGGATCGCTCCGATCGTAATTCGGCTCACATTAGGGTACCAATTGGAGGATCAATACCCCCTCCTACTGATTCGCTTTGCTGCATGGGCAATGCTCTTCAAGTTGGCCCTGAAGTGTCGTAACATGATCGCTTCCCTCCCTGACAAACGACTTACGATTTTCCTCGTCAACGATGTTTTTTTGTTGGGGTTACTTATTGGGATCGCTCAGCTTGCGTTTCTCATATTCGGCTCCATTCAGTGCGAACAGGGCGTAGATGTAACCGAATTTTGCAACAATACAAGGGCCGAAGTGGAGATACCTTGTGATTGGCGCCAGTGCAACCGAACACTGTATTCACAGACAGGGCTGGGCATCATGGTCGTCTATTATACTGCTGTCAAATTGGTTAGCGGAATTGCCCCGAAACATATCCTCAAACGCCATGTGTTGAAGCTGCGAAACATTATAACTATGGACTTGAGCAAAGAGGAGTTCGCGACATTATGGCTCCTTCTGATCTCTGCTGGTTGTGGTACGTTCCTCCTCGGCACATACGGCGCCGAAGGGGCCATTTCCGACTACAAGGAAAGAGCAGCATTTTTATCCGTCATTTTCGTCGGCGTTGGAAGCCTCGTATTGATTTCAATTAGGAAATTTCAAGTGATCAAGTGGGAAATGACAAGGGAGGAGGATAACGGCGAAGACGAGGATGAAGACGAAGCGGCCTCCGCCAATTTGCCTCCTTTAATGGAAGCGCATTCATTCTGGTTTTACCTCTCCGTCTTGTTTACAACAATCCAGTCAGTGCTTAATGTCGTTGCATCGCAAACTGAAGACGGAGAGGACGATGTATTCTCAATTTTGCTTTTACCGTTTGTTTTAATGTTTTACTTCGGAGCGCTGTGGTGCCAGCCTCGAAGAAACAATGAGTGGAAGTTGAACCTGCATTTTGTCAGTTTCGCCTACGTTAGCGTGGGCGCGTGGTACGTCAGGAGCATTAGGGAGGGCAACGGATTTCACTTCGCACTAATTTATCTAGCTAATGCAGCTGCTCTGACATTTTTGTTTGCCGCGGCGCTGAAACTGAGGAGAGTTATACGAGGTCTCCCTGACAAGGACCTTGACAACTTGTTGGTGAACATTGGCTTCGGGGATTTTCTCGAAGTCATGTATACCGTTCTCTTTTTCTTCTTCCGATCTACGGTTTGTGCATTTGAGGAGGGCAGTTTCAAAAAGTGTGAAAACACGGCGAGGTCGTCAACCTTCCTCTCCGTCTACCTAATAGGTGAGAAGCGTTCAACGGGCCTACTTCTTCGCTGCTTTCTAACATCATTATCGTCAACCCCTTCTTCTTTAGTCTGGTGGGTGACGAAGATTATACGCAACGCCGTGAGCAGCGACAGGAAATTGGAACTGAAGGGCTTCGAAGTAACTAAGGAAAAAATTGCGAAGATGGACAATTTGGGATTCTTACGTGGCGCCCAAGGCTTCCTTTTCACGATTACTATTGTTTGCGGTGTTTATTTATTCACGAGGATGAGTTCGTCATCAGCACAAAATTCTTGGGAGATGACGATGGGTGTCGGTTTCGTTGGCCTCGGCGCATCGATAGGCACCGTACTGGGTGAATTGTACATTACCCTGAAGGTAGAAGGGCCAAAACAGAACGTCACGGAGGACGAGGACGAGGAGGAGGAAGAGGAGAAGGTGGTAGAGGTAGCGGAGTGCAGCTGGTTCTATGTGATCTTGAGCTTCATACTCACATCCTCCGTCTCATTTCTCCCGGTTCTTTATGCGGTGTCGTTGGAAAACGATGCCTATGGACTAATAGCCTTCAGCGTCGTGCCATTTGCGCTCCTTTCATTCATGATGTCGATATTCATGAAACCAAAGAGAACGGATAAGTTGTACTTGCTTTTTCTGAATTTTCACTTCGCATCGTTCTGCTTCGTCATCGAGGCGGCGCTTGCCGTCGGGGATATTCGAAGAGGGTCGATCAGCACGGGGACTCTCGCAATCGGTAGAATCTTCCTTTGGACCTACTTTTTCAATAGATCGTTGATTGTCCGGAAGGTTGCGGCGCTGCGTCCAGCGAACGAGTTGACAGACTTTTTGTGCACTTCTGTCCTTTTGAAGGGCACAGCGGCAATGGGGCCGGTGGTATATTTTTCATTCGAGACAATGTCATGCTTCATAAATCAAGACACCTTCTCTGGCGATCAGTGTCAGAACACGGCCTTTGCTGCGATGGGTCTGTCAGCAAACCTCGCCTTCACCACGATATTATCCATAACATCCCAAGCGTTTCCGCTGAATGTTCAGAAGGAGGTGGTGCTGACGTACGACGAAATGGCAACGTTGAAGGTAAAGAGGTGGCAGAAGTTGCAACTTTTTCTCTTACTTATAACGGGGCTCTCGTCCCTATATCAACTCGGCGCCATCGGAGTTGAAGGCGACCCAGATATATTTTTGAGTGGCATTGGTATTCTTGGCAGCTTTGCCATGGGTGGTGCGTGCTTTAATCTTGTGATAGCTCTCAATCGTGAGTATAACAAGCAGGTGCAGGAAGAAAAGACAGAGGAAGCAGAGGTAAATGTCGGGGGCGAAGAAGGGTCAGGGCGTGCAAGGGCAGCCACCTCGTCAGTATTTCAAGAGGAAATGGTGCTGGCGACGTTTATCTAAAATTTGTTCATTTTCAAAGAAGTATATTGTTATTTTCCTCTGTTGTTCCTGGCGTTTCTACCGTCGCTACCGTTTCTACCGTCGCTACCGTCGCTACCGTCGCTGTCGTCTCTGTCGTCTCTGTCATCTCTGTCGTCTCTGTCGTAACCCCCCTCTTCCACTCCAAATACATTTGCAAAGCGTGGTCCTTGCAATTAAAGGCATCTTCGTTGCCTCCACCGGCACCCAAGTTCAGCACGAACAGCCTGTACGCGTCCCAGGCATAGTCGCCGCACGAAACGAAGGAACGGATCTGGCCCTCGGTGAACTGTTTCGGATCCACCCCTTGTCGTTCGAGGCTGTGAAACTGACTGGAGAAGGACAAAATGTGCTCTGCCCTTTTCAAGTGCATGCCGCAGGGTCTGACGAGATCCTGCACGTTCTTCAACTCGCCGTGGTTCTTGATGAACTCGTCGCAGGTTGGCCACCGCTCCAGGAAATCAAACAGGACAGGGTCAACCTGCCGGCGAGTGGTCCTGTTCAGCAAGATGCAAGTAAGGAGGAGTCTCCAAGGGTTGGAGAAGGTCAGCTCTTCTAGCAGGCCAAATGGAGACTCCCGGGAGGGCGAAAAATGAAAGTTCTTACCCGGCCACAGTGACTTTGACGGGGAAGACGAGGTCGGCTGCGCCGTATCATGTCGGGGAGAGGAGGAGGAGGAGAGCATCTTCAGCTTTTTGTTCGTCGAAGATGTCGGGTCGAGGTCCCGCCAGGAAGTGCTCTGAAGGTTCTCCGCCTCGATAACCGCCCTCGGCGACCGCTTGATGCCTCCGCCGCGAGAATCATTGCCGGCGTCGTCCATCTTCAGCTCCTCCATAACGTCCTTGATGCTGCCGAAGGTCTCCCCGTTGGGCGCGACGAAGATGTTGCAGAAACTAGGGTTAGATTCCGTGCGGCACGTCCAGCCTTCCAAAATAGACGAAGGCGAGAAACCGGCCGCCTCGACATGCTTGTACAACTTGTAAAACTTTCGTATAGGATCGTAAGCACGATAGAAACAGAAGCATCGACAGAGGTGACGAACGGCGACCTTGAGGGGTCTGCCGTCGTTCGCACAGGTAAAGATGGGGCAGGAATTAAAGGTATCAAAGGGCAGGGAGTCCTCGAATTTGAAAGCGGTAGAGGCGGCGTAACCAAGAGGTTGCTCATCATCAAAGTGCGGTGAGATGAGGTGCTGATGGTCGTGACTTTCATCGGACATCGTTTCTTGACGCAAAGGAGAGGTGATTTGAGCTTGCTGGTGGGTGTTGTGAGTGATATGTGTGGCTGCTTGAGATTGTGTTTGGTTTAAGCGTGGAAGAGGATCTTCGGTGCAAATCGACGAATCCTCAAGAAATGTCCTGTGAAAGAAAAAAGCCGACTTTCACATTCATTATTACGCAATATGTCGAAAAGAACGTCTGGAGATCTCTCGAATGTACTTGAGGTAGCTAAACGGAACGATTTAGCTGACGGATGTGACGATACAGAATTATCTGAAGGCTCTAAAGAGCCCGACTCTAAAGAGTCTGCCGCCGTTGTCGGAGGCGATGATTTCATGCATACAGACGATTTCAGGCGACTGTTCGTTGGTTTCGTTATGGTTGATACTTTAGTGGCGATGCGCTGGCTAGATTAAAAATGGCACAAGGTAGTAGAGAAGAAGCTTACTGAGTTTGAAGATGAGCCATTCGGCGAGATTATTGTTCATGGAGGGAATGATCTAAGTGGTGATGAAGCTTGGGCTACTGCGAGGAATTTTAGGATCGAGCAAGTGACGAAGGTCGTCTTCCTTCTGAATATTATGAAGGTCGGAGATCGTGCCTGCATGTTCGCCTATAATCTCGTCGTTGTAGACATCCCCGAAGGCATTACAAGTATCGGTGAAGGTTCCTTCATTTACTGCAGAAGTTTGAAAGAAGTAAAGTTCCCAAAGTCGTTAACATTTATTGGTGGTGGCTCCTTCGAAGATTGCTCCAGTCTAGAAAGGGTGGATCTCCTTCACACGAAAGTTCAATACTTAGGTGATAGTGCCTTCAGTTGTTGCAGAAGTTTAAGAGAGATGAAGGTTCCGGACTCGCTTCAAAAGTTTGGTGTCAATCTCTTCTGGGGATGCTTCAAGCTAGTCCCCTCCGACGTTGACGTTGATTGGGGCCATGATGTATCCGCGGTAGTCGCCTACTTCCGCTCTATACAATAATTCCCCACAAAAGTAAACAATATTTATTCCAAACGACAACGACTTCTAACGCGGCAGTCACCTATACAATAGTAATAACAATAATTCACCACATTGAAGAGTTAAAAAAGCGATTTCTTTTTAGTGCGTCAAATGCTCTTCTTTGTTATGCCAAAAATCATCGGGCATATCCCAAGTCGATTCCCCCGTCGACTCGTTCAGGTAGTAGATCATCTCTTCCTCTTTGTCCCAGTACTCTTCCCAAGGGCACACTTCGAGTAGGTGGGATTCATGGCTTGGTTCATGGTTCGTCCTGGACGGCCTGGGATGCATCACCAGATACGAAGTCTCCTCGGCAATTGTCGTTGAAGGTCCGTCATCCTGGCCCTCGTCGATAACGTCCATCGAGGCGTATCCCCCACCCACCACGCCCATCCTTGACACCGCATCCTTGGGGATTGGGAACATGCTCTTCCTATTGGGCGCCGCCTTCTTGGGTTTGCGCCTTGTCATCTTCCCCAGAACTTGCCCGACTCCCTTTCCCGCCCCCCTTAAGAGCTTCTTCACCTTGTCCCGCTTTCGCTCTCTCTTGAGAGGGTCCTTCCGGTTGATAAACTCGACAATGACGTCTTCCTCCAGCAAGTGTGGGCAGAGCTTCGTAAGCTCCTTGAGCTTCTGCTGTCCTCTCGAATGAATCTGCAGTAGTCCCATCTGACTGCTGCTTCCAATATCAAGGCTGCTCCTCCTGACTCCGTGTTCGTCCTCATCCTCGCAGCTGAGGGCGAGGATGTAGTTGAACTCGGCCTCCTCGAAGTTCCCAACTAATTGATTCATGACGGCCATGTTCAGGGTGGTGGTTGCAGTGGCAGGGTTCGTCAGGCCTACCGTTTTCTTCTGCCCTTGCTGCCCCCTTTCGTAGTACTTTAGCGCCTTCTCGTAGTCGTTAAACTGCTCGTCGTAGAGCACGCCGAGATGAAGGTAGCAGGCAATAGTGTCGTGGTGATCTTCGCCGAAGACTGCCCTGCAGGTCTCAAAGTCCCTCAGTATAATGATCTCTGCCTTCTCCTCCTCTCCGCTTTTCCGGCATTCCTCAAACAGGGGTTTGACCATGGGAGCTACGCTCTTCAAGTACATGTCTTTCGCCTCGCTCTCCCTCTCCAGGTTTTGCAGCACGAGGGCGACCGCCATTGCTGTGATGACCGAGTCCTCATGCTGAGGGCCTCGCATCGTCACGTACCCGTCCAGGGCAGTTGTGAAATGGGAAAGGGCCATGATGTACTCCTTATTGACCCGGCACTCCTCACCCAGCCTAATGAACTCCTGAAGTTTTTCTCCTTCACTCATGCTGTCGTTCGTCACCGTGCTCAACCTGGTCTCCTCGGCCTCCTCCAGGTCAATCTCCTGCCTAGACCGGCCGTCGACCTCCTGCCAGCTTTCGTCTAGGACGGGGTTCATCTTGTCCAGGAAAGCGAGGAGGTCCTCGTAGCTGCAAAGAGCGAGGCGGCAAGTTAGAAATGGAAATGTGAAGCGACAACATTAGTGCAGCTCGTCGCTTACCTTTCGGAGTTCACTCCGGCGTCGTTCAGCAGCTTCTCGCAGTGGTCAAAGAGGCAGAAACCAAGGCGAGCCGAGCTGGGAACGTGAAATGCGTCCAGGTTCTTGCAGCCGTAGAAGCACCTGTTCCCGATCACCTGAATGTCATGGTGCACCCGGAGCTGCTCGAGCCCAGTACAATGGGAGAATGCGGACCAACCAATCCGTTCTACCGACCTTGGGATCTTGACCCGCTTCAAACTGATGCACCCCCTGAACACGAACTCCCTGATGACCTTCAGCCCCTCGTTGAGTCGCAAGAACTTGAGACCTTCACATCCCACAAAGGCCAAATCGTCGACGCTGGTAACATCATGGGCAATCCGGACGTGGGTTATGTCCGTTCGACGTGCGTACTTCTTTCCGTCCCCTTGATGATATACCACGTGCACCTCTTCCTGCATGGTGGGGCAGCAACTAACTGCTCGGAGAGGATTTTTTAGGTCTTGCGATGTGCGGTGGTGGATTGGGGATAAGATTATAGAAATATAGCAATATTAAAATTAATTAAATTGTTGGTGTGTTTTGCGCCTGAATTCTAGGCGCTAATATCAATGTCTGATGATTTCTCTCTTGTGATTTTTGATGAGAGATTTTCCCAGTTGGGGGACCTCTAAGAAAGCAATTACCGGCGCAAAAAAAGTTCCTCTCCCTCATTTACTCATTACAACCTTTCTCTTCGCTCGCTTTCTGAGACAAATTCCATACTACTTTCTGTTTTGAAAGATTAAAACTTTAAAATCGAAGAGCGAGAGGACCAAAAACCACAAGTTAGAAAGGGAGATGGCCACCATTGTCCCGAGCGACAGCCCCTCACAAGCTCCGCCGCCAGCACTCGCCAACAACGACCCTGAACCTGAACCCGAATGGGCCACTGTTTCAGACTCGTACAAACCGCGAGACGCATTGACGAAACTCACCTGGCGCCTAACTTGGGACAAAGAGCAGAGCCTCTTTAAGTTCATCGAATTTCCCACTGGGGAGGCGCAGACGGAGGATAATACAAAGGTGCAGTCGCAGGGTGGTTGGGGCTACGGTGGTTACTTTAAGATGCTGTCTCTGACATCAGCTTCTGGAAAGTTTGCACTGCCGCCAATGTGTGAGGAGCTTACGCTCATCATGGAGTATAAGATCAAGGAGGGTGAAGCGACGGGCGCGATGGGGCTGGTTTCCGAGGACGACCTGCCAGAGGAGGAGAGGGATTACCACACCTTACAGTGGGACAAAACAGGTCTAAAGGACTTGGGAATAGGTCCTAAGAAGCTCAAGAGCGCACCTCTATTCGGCCTCCGGCTCGAAGGCGGTGACTTAGGTAGGGCCGACTTAAGGAATGCCGCTCTATACGCTTCGAATTGCAAGAACTGTAACTTCACCCAGGCTGATATGCGAGGCAGCAACTTGTCACAGGTAGACTTTCGAGGGTCAAAATTCCAGTTCACGCAAATGAGTGGTTGCGTTTTGAATGGCGTAAGAATTAGAGGCTGCGCGTTCGACGGCACGTATTTGGAGGGAGCGAAAAGTGTCGAAAATGTCAAAGAGTGGGACCCACTCGTACTCAAGACAAATTATCATTTAGACGATGGTAAGGAGCACTATGAAGACGAAGATGAAGGTGAAGATGAAGGTGTTGCAGAGGCAAAGGCCATAAGGAGGCTGGAGTCCATCTCCGGGACCGAGAAGGATCGGCTGAAGAGCCTCTTTGGAGAGCTCCTGGCCAGTAACGTGGAATCCAACGATACTATGAAGCCACCACTCTTTCTGTCAGCCTTGACGGGATCCGGATTCAGTTTGGATGATGTAGAAAAGGAGATCGACGCTACCCTGTCGCTGTCGCGCCTGCCCTCGGATGACGAGAAGGACCACACGGAGTTCGAAAGGAAGAATGAGAAGATGAAGATGATTCTCGGAAAGGTGAGAGTTGCGTTCGTGAGTAAGGTCGCTGCTGCTAAACTTCTTTGCTGTCTCTAACTTCATTACACTCGTTGCAGCTTCGGAAGCTAATACACAGGCAGAGGGAACGTATCTTTCATGACAAGATTCACTCGCCTACCATCCATTACGTACCGCCGAGATCGGCAGGCATGAAGGGGTTGCGAGAGAGATGGAAATTTTTCTTGGATCACGCAAGAAGGGACCCGCAACATTTGAAGCGCTGCGCTGACGAGTGTAGGGACGTCCACGGGCAGCTGTACGAGATGAGGGGGGCAATTGTTGCCGAAACTTGGGTGGACCAGGTTGACGAGTGGAAGGAGTTGTGCCAACTCCAAAGGGGCCAGTCAAGCGAACGGGCGATGGCCGTCTTGCGAAGCGTATTCGAAGACAAGGAGGTCATGAGGTCGTTGGGTTTGGCTGAGCAGTTCAGGAGGATAAGAGGAGCCCCGCCGCAAGGACTAATCATGAAGCTGAAGGAGGGCCTCGCGGGACATATCAAGAAGAACTATTTCCTCTACAAGCGTGCGTTGGACGATGAACTAAACAACATCAAAGCCATCGAAGCCGTTCAGCAGTGGATCGTCGCCATGAAGAGTTCTGCCTTTGTGGCGTTGCTGATCGGACTTAGCAACTTCCTCAGCCAAATCATAATCAACAAGATGTGCAATAGCACGGAGTCAAGCTACTGTCCGGTTAACTAAAAAACTGGATCAATATTATTATGTTAATAAATGTGTTTTATTTCAGTGAAGATTTTGATTTAACCCCACGTCTAAAGGCCGAACGAGTTTGTCCAAATAGTCGAGCATGTTAGCCTTCTCCTTCTGTAGCTGTTGGATCACCACACTCTTCTTCCTGTTCTTGTACTGACTCCCTCGTCGGACAAACTTGGGGTCGGACTTCGGGTCGCTATCTGTTTCGGGCTGGCTGTCGTTGTTGTTGTTGTTGCTGTTGTTGGCCGGGTTCACCCCCAGTCCATGAAACAATCTGTTCATCGCCTCGTTCTGCTCGATGCGCACGGTGATTTTCCGCTCTCTTGCCTTTTCGCTCAGGGGAGGGTGGGGCTTCTTCAAAGGCGGAGATCCGTGCCCGATGACGTTCGTCTTCCTCTTCTCTTTCTTCTTTTGCTTGGCCGCTTTCTTCACCTTCTTCTTGTGCTGTTTGTACATGTCCACGAGCGTGTCTTCAAAGCTGCCGTGGTCGCTGCCGGTGTCAAAGAGGGCATTCCCGTTCGGGCTGGAGAACAGGCCGTCTTGCTTTCCGAACTCCCCCGCCTCCTCCTCGGCCTTGTCTCGCCGCATGAACTGCGGGACGTAGCCAGGCGGGTTCGAGAGGCGCTTCACCAGCCGAGCCGTGTTGTCAGGCAGGGGCATGCTGAAGCGAAGTTGGTCGTCCGCAGATTCTGTCCGTCCGCGCTTCACGTGGTAGCCGTAAGTCTGTGGTGTGGCGGGCGAGTGTGAATAGAGGGAGCGAAGCGACCGACCGAGCGAAGCGAGGCCTGAGTAAACCCTAACAGTACACTTTTCAGAACTCGCTCGCTGCTCGCTGCTCAAGTGCTCACCTGCCTCCTGGTGAAATTCACGGCGGCGCGCTTCGGAGGGCTGCCGGCGGGCTTCCTTGGCCGGCCATTCGGATGGGTGTGATGGAGTTGTTCATTGCTTTTGTTTGAAGTGTGTGGTTGTGAATGTGGCTGTGGTTCGTTCGCCGGTGTCTCTGTTTCTACTGTGAGGGGAGGGGTTTGGCCGCTCCCAGGGTTGAGGGTTGTGGTGGGGGTTGACCCTCTGCTACTGCTACTGTTGTGCTTCCAGCTCATTCGATTCTTTCTAATACTCAACCTCTCCATCCTCTGAATCTTATCGTTCCTGCGCGGGCACGAAGATTGGGTTAGCTATTCACTGTAGCCCTGGTCGGATGATACGATATGGTATGGCCTCACCTCTCCTTCTCCACCCTCTCGGCCATTTCCTCCTCCTCTCTTATCCTCTTGAGCTCCTCCCTCCTCCACTTCTTCCTGATCGCGAAGTTCTTCCACGACCCGAATATAACGCTCGACATCACCCCCCTCACCTCCACCTTCATCTTAGCGTTAGCGGAGCGGGTCAGCTGGAGCATCGCCTGGGTCTTGTCAGCTCGCTGGAGCTTCAGGGCCTGGGTTACGTCGTACCATAAGTAGAGGAAGGTGCGGGTGCGGGTGGTATCTATGGCGGGGGGTTAGGGTGTGCGCGCTTACGTGTGGGAACAGCCTCTGTTTCTCTCACCTTCATCTTCAAAACGACGGTCGTATATGTTGGCTGGGTTTTGCTGCTGGCTCGTCCTGGGGGATATCGGCTCGTTAACATTGTAAGGGTGCGTGTCGACTTCCGTGAGGAAACTAGGCTTGTTTGACTTCTTTTGGTGGGAGTTGAAGGAATCTGCGGTGCCATATGACTGAGCTCGATACCTGGACATGATATATATAATATATATATATAATGTTATAGGGGAAGGGGGTTTCAAGAGCAGTTGTGTCTAGCGGAGGTGGGGCAGGTTGGAGGTTGGAGTTAAGTAGGAGGGGGGGGAAGTGGTAGCTGTGTGTGTCCCGGGGGAGATATGAGCAGCACAAGCGGCTTTTTCAGCTTTCCGACACGAGTGATGGTAAGGGGGAAGTGATTTGGTGAAGGCTGTGAGATCGCTGAGAAGTGGAAGATCTTCCATTTCTGTGGTGTGAGATTCGCGACTTAGACTCAGCATTTCTTCGACCTGTTACCACCACTGCTAATCTCATATTGTAACCGAGCGAGACGCGGCGTCATAGCGAGGTCGTAAATATTGGATATTTAAGCATCTGATCGTTTGGGCACGATAATGAACAAACTTTTGCAACGAAGTATGGTCAGGTCCTCCCCCTTTCGCTCCATAAGGGCAACCCGCTCGCTAGCGACGGCTTACTCCTTCGGCAGCAGCCTCCACGGAGCGCTGGGCGTCGAAGATTATGCTGACGGCGAGGAGTACATGGTTTCAAGCCCTGTGTTAGCCGAAGTCGACGTTGCTTTTTGTGGCTGGGGACACAGCTTGTATTTGAAGAGAGAGGAGGAAGCGAGCGGGAGAAGGCAGCTTTACATCACGGGCAAGCCGCACGAGTTCCAGTCGCTCCTCAGGATGAACAGGCTGCCCACGGCTGTGGCCACTGCGCTGTCCTGGTTTCACAAGTTTGGTGGTGGCGGTTCTAATGAGGAGGACGGTCTAGAGAAGAGCTTCCAGAGCCTGACCCCGGAGCGAATTCAGTTCGAAGGGATCGAGGTCTCGGACATTTGCGCCGCCAGCGCTGGGCTGACGGCGATCGTGTCCACCACAGGAGAGCTGTACACCTTCGGAGTGAACAACTTCGGCCAGTGTGGAATCGGGGAGAACAGCAACAACGTTTGGGAGCCCACGAAGGTGCTCGGCTTGCACTCTGAAAACCCGGAGCCGGTGCCGGAGCGGTCGCTGAACCAGGGGAGGAAGGAGGAGATGGCGAAGCTCGGCAACGAGGGGCGGATCGTCAGCGTGGGGCTGGGATTGCAGCACGGGGCCGCCGTGAACGATTTGGGGGATGTCTACAGTTGGGGCAAGGGCGAGAGGGGGCAGTTGGGACTGTGGCCGGAGGGAGGAAATACCTGCTACGCGTCGAAGGTCAGGCTCGAGAGGGGAAGGGGCCGCGACAAGCGTGTCAAGATCGAGAAGGTGGAATGCGGGATCAACCACACTGCAGCTTTATCGAGCTGCCGGAGGGCGGTCTACATTTGGGGCAAGTTCATGGGGCCGGCGGAGGCGGAGGTGCTAGGAGTCGATGGAGCTGATAAAACTAAGGCGGTCGAGGAGGAAGGGAGAGCCACAGATGCGTTCTTTAGCCACAAGTTCGAGTTCGAGCAGGACATCAAGAACATGAAGAGGTGAGGGTCACATTGTACTAGAACTGGCCGTAGTATCTAACCCTTCGCTCGTCGCAGCTCAAGCCATCAGACTGCCGTCCTTCTCCAAGACAATTCCGTGTGGGCCAAGGGAATTCTTAAAAACGGGGGCGGCCTGACCGAGTACGATTTTGTGAAGGTGGTCCAATTCGAGACGGACAGGAGCGTGGAACTTTACGGGGGACACAACTTGGTGTTGGTAGTGGACGGAAAAGAAGCGTACTACGTGGAGCTGCAGGCTCCCGAAATAGAAATTGACGAGCAAGGTCACGAGATTGCCACCAGCTCGAGCTTCAGGCCGGTCGACTTTCTTCCGGAAGGGTTCGACGGTAAAATAGTAGGAGTGCAGACTGGGTGGAGGCACGGAGTTGTGTTAATCGACGACACCGTACTTCCCGATGGAAAGACTAAAACTAAACTAAACTAAAATAATATGATCAATGCAAATTTTGGAGAATTAATACCCGACAGTTATTCTTCTACTTGTCGCTATGCCTGCAGAATTTGTGGAAGAGAGAAAATGGGATACACGTAAGTACTTAAAGTGATATGCACAGTAAGTACCTGCCGGATTTAGAGAAGGGAGAACTTTTGAAGGAGGGAATGCCAAAAGTTAGGGTTAGGGTTAGGGTTAGGGTTAGGGTTAGGGTTAGGGTTAGGGTTAGGGTTAGGGTTAGGGTTA
>BRXX01000161.1:0-25851 GCA_030267905.1 Triparma verrucosa
CCTAACCCTAACCCTAACCCTAACCCTAACCCTAACCCTAACCCTAACCCTAACCCTAACCCTAACCCTATAAGCGCGAAGCACTATTGTTCGAATGGCTTATAACCAAGTCTGACCCAAAATAAGGATAATTACTGTCTTTGAAGTGAATTTCTGACAATCTCAGGTCCCTTGTTGGCGATGATATGCGTATTATCATTCGACTATTTGATCCGTCGAGGATACAACTATGGGGTGTGCCCGAGCACACTAACGAGAAGTTGATCTGATTGATGTAATACATTGTGTCAGAAGAGTAACAAGGTGCGCCTGAGAAAGTTCCTACCCCTACAACTACACCATCTCCATTATCAACGATGTTGTTGCCTGCGGGACCCCCATTAGTACTGATGAAGTTGTATAGGTCTGGTTGGTCGTTGGCGTAGTGCACATCCGCCCCCACGAGGGAGGAGAAGGCCACGAGGTAGACGACGAGAAGTCCGAGCGTGTTCATGTTTATCGAGGTGAATGAGGGGAAATTAGCCTGCGGAGATATGACAGTAGTCAAACAAGGAGCATATGAGAGTGTTAGAAGGGATTGAGTTGTGTATTAGATGGGGCTTCTATAATAGCATGGGCGTGTAGCAAAACGATCCCGAAAAGTCGATCCTGGCCCAATATTACACACAAACGACGAGCCACAAAAAATCCAAAGGCTCGACAGCGAAGACACACTCAAAGAACTCCAAAAAACGTCGCGCTATCGGGGACGGGTTCTTCTAGTGTGACAACTATAGCAAGGTCAAGCCATAGAACTCCACCCCCCATCGCTGCGACGACGTACTCTGTTGTCAATCGAATGTCAGTGAAGACCGAAAAAGAGCATTGAGCAAAAGCAGAAAAGCGATTTAAAGTTCTCAACATTGGGGGAGAATTGTTCAGAAACGTCGGCACCGAATTAAAAAAACTTTAACGCGCGTCATGAGTTCTATGCTACCATGGCTCGTTGTGTTGACTTGCCATTCCCCCAACATCTCGGACACCAAGAATGGAATTTTTTCCTCCAATTTAAGTTGTTGAACCTCTCCACATGAACACCTATCTTATCTTATTTAAACTCGCAGAAATCCGACCATGGGAAACTGCACAGCTAGAAACGTCAACAACTCCGCTTACAAAAATAAAAGGCCGTCCAATATCGACGTTAATTGTTCCATTCCAACCAATATCACCGTCACCCACCAAGATGTTATTCTTGACAGCATGGATGACTCACCTGCATCATACGGTGGTGGTAGGGTCTCGCCCGCCTCGTCCACCGGCACTTCTCCGGGCCGATCTAGTCCCACATACGGGTGCGGAGGAGGTGACATGTACGGAGGTACGGATTATGGAGGATGGGGTGGAGGTTACAGCTGCTCCAGTCCCGGAGGATGGTCAAATGGTTCAGGAAACAGCGGCTGCAGCGGCAACAGTGGGTATTCTGGTGGAAGTTACGGGGGATCGATGGGATCTTAGAGTGGGAGCAGTGAGTGACTTGTGAGTGGGTAACAACAAAAAGTGGGAGAGTTAAAAAATTATGCTCCTTTGGCCGAACAAAAATGGTTCTTGCCCTTACATTCATTAATGCAGCGTCGGTGAGCTTGACGTACAAGTGCAGCCATCGCCCCATCGTGTTTGGCATATTGAAGAGAAAATGAAGAGAAAATGATTTTAATCTTCTAACTCCGGCATATCCTCATCTTCATCTTCATCCTCCTTCTTCTTCCTCCTCTCCTCCTTAATCTTGAGCTTCCTATAATTCTCGTCCAGCCCCTTGACGATTTTATCCTTGTAGAGCTTCTTCTGGTCCTTCTCGTACTTCCTCCGAACCTTCGCTAAAACATTCTCCAACCCTTCCAAAACCTTATAACTCTTCTCAATCGCTGCGCTAACGAATTAGAATAAAATGACAGGCCGATAGTGGGTGGACCCCCCCCCTGAATCTCGTCTCACCTCCGTCCACCTTCCCCCCCAAAATCTCCCCGCACCTCCTCCAATCCTCCCTCGCCCTCCCCGCGTACCCCTCCGCCCTCTCCACATCCCAGTACTTCCCTCCCTTCTCCTTCTCAAGCTCCCTCCTCAAGAACCCGACGTAAACCTGCATCCTCCTAAAGTGCCCCTTAACGTAATCCCCTCCATGAAACTCAATACTCTTATCAGCGTCCCACAACGCATCATCCAACTCCCCCATCTTCAACCTACAACAGCACCTATTCAAATGCAACACGCTCTTAACCTCGTTGAAAAGCTCCTTCTCAGAATCGGACACGAAGTGGGACCACTCGTCCCTGTGAATGAATATGTTTATGAAACCGTTGTCGTAATGTGATTTAGCTGATTTGTAATTACCGAGAGAGAATTGGACGTTCCCGAGGTCCTTCTCCTTCAAGGCGATGGAGCGCCTTTCCTGGTAGGGGACGGGGGGATTTTCTTTCAATTCTTGTTCGGCTTCTTTTTTTCGGGATTGTTTCGTGGCTTCTAGCTCCTCTTTTGTTGGGAAGCGGGGGAGGATATCGCCGCAGGAGGTTACTTTTACTTCTATCAGGAGGCTGTCGCCGAGCTTTACTTTCGGGGTTAGGGAAGGGTTGGTGAGGTAGGAGTAGGAGGGGGAGAGAATTTTAATAAGGGATGTTTCGCCGAGGACCATTGTCAACAGTGCTATGTCTGTGTGTGCATGTTGTGCGTGTTGTGTGTTTGTTAGACATCGTTGATTACTATTACTTTCATCAAATACGTCTCTCTCCCATCAAGCATCTTCAACTCACCCAACCCTTTAATAACGTTGCCTCTCCCAACAATAATCTCCTCCTCGTCGTCTGTCCCGCCGACTAATTTCCCGTCAACTTCGCTCCTCGAAGTGCTATAAATCTCATTGTTACTCAACAATCTACTAACGTGATGAATTTTAATCCTCGAACCGACCATAACTCTATTCTCAGGCACGTACTCCTCCTCCAATTTAACGATTTTTTTAAGAACAAAATTATCGCCGATGTCACTAACGCTGAACCAACCGTCTGTCAATTCAGCGTCTGTTAAAGGGGGGAAGGTTGAGAGGTTGCAGGAACGGCAGAGGCCGTTGTGGACTATCAGGCCTTTACCGTATCCGGAGCATTTTAGGCATTTGCGGAGGGAGAATTTGGGAGGAGGTGGAGGAGTGTATTTCGGGGCGGTTTCTGAAGAAGGAATGATTTTGCGAGATGATTTTACGAGATATAGGTGGAGGGGTGAAACTGCTCGTTAGAAGGTTTTGATTTTTGAACAATGTGACTCTAAAACTACAATAAGACGACGACAGACGGTTCTAACCTTCTGGGTCAGGATGTACGATCTTAGCCGTGGGCGGAATAAAGTTATCCGACATCCACGACCGTGCGCAAGCGAGCAATTTTGATAACACTTTCCCAGTCATTCACTTTCCATGTCCCTTGCTCGGTCATTTCAAAGCGCTACCGCTCATATTTTTCGCTAGATATCGATCCATATCCACAGTACTACATATACAATACATGCAATACCTTGGTAACAGCTATCGGTATCTACAAAAACGTAAAATCCCCGCAGTTGTCGTTTTTCCTTCCCTCAATCGACTCATCGTCCTCTCTCTTTTGTGTTAGGGTTAGCCCACGCCCACGCTTATCGTTCTACGGTCGTTTCCTTTTGCTCTCTCTTAAATAATGAATTTCTCCTCCCAGAAGCAAACGATAAAACCCCCTCTCCGCGGCATCTTCCCCCTCGACCACGATTCAGAGTGTTCCTCCCCCTTAAAAAGCTACTTGTCCTGCCTAAAGTCCCACTCTAACGAGCACTCAAAGTGCCGAGAAGGCAGTAAGGAATACCTCAAGTGTCGTATGTCAAATGGTTTAATGAAAGAAGAGGAACTAGACGATTTAGGTTATAAAAACAAAGTCATTCGAGATGAAAATGAAGGAGAAGCAGAAAGGTGAGAACGTTTTAAGCGGAACGTAAGCATTGTTAATATACTTTATATATATACCTTTAACACGAACAAAAAAGCAGAGCAAAAGAAACGAAAGGTTTCGTAGCAGGTAAACACATAAAATCCCGTAAACAATCCTGGCTCTGGTAGAATACCTAAAAAAATAATAATAAAAACATTTACTTTCTAAAAACATAACATCCTAAACAACGTACAATTATAAAACCCCTTTCCTTAAACTATCAAAAAACCTAACAGCATAAAAACCCGCAACACCCCCTGCCGTAACTCTCACAATATCCTGAACATTAACCATATTATCTCTTTCGAAATGTCTTATATTTTTCCTTATTTTATTCGAATTCTGGAGGGATGTGAGAGGGGAGAAAACGGTGTGGGAGACACGGGAGATGTAGGAGGTTGGAGGGGAGAGGTTTGTTTGGATGGATGCTAGGGTTTCTATTGCTGTTGGGGGAGAGAGGGGGTTGGATGATTGGGAGGGGGGTTTTTTGGAAGAGAGGGATGAGGGAGCGTTACGAATAAAGACGTGATGAGGTTTGTGTCGGTGATTTCTCACCTTCGTCGACTACTTTTTCTGATGGGAAGGTTTTGTATGTAGTGTACGAGACGTAGGAGAATAAACCGAGACGGATGAGGAAGATGGGTGAAGAATTGTCCATTCTGAAGGATGCTTTTGGAGCACCTTTTTTAACAACAACTTAATGTTTGTTGGGACGGGGTTGGTGTGCGTCACGTTTCACAGTCGTTTGTGAAGTGAGGGATTTAATGTTGCTTTAATGTTGCGTAGAATGTTGCGTAGAATGTTGCTTTAATGTTTCTGTGCAGCGAACGAATTGCAGGGATCGAAGTCTAAACTTTAGAAGAAGGATTACAAGTTTGTGTAAACGTGTTTTTAGTGATTTTCTAAATTAGTGACGCTATGAATAGTTAGTGGTAGTTTCAGAATCCCAAAAGTGTGTCTAATACGAGTTTTGTGAAAATGCTCTCAGCTCTCAGCTCTCAGCTCTCAGCTCTAAGCTCTCAGCAGATTGCATGAGATTATGGGAGATTGGCCTTTGGGCCGGATCCACCATTTAATTTGCTTAAATAAAGTCTCAACGTACATATTTCTTCGATCGCTATATAATCATAGCTCGTCATTTATTACAATTAACTATTGTCTAAAACGTACGGATATTACGGTGACGTTACAATACTATAAAAGGACTATAAAAGGACTTTAAGCCGTGAATTGATACAACTTTGTAATCTCTGTCTTTTAGACAACTTTACTAAGTCCTTAGTGCATCGAACGCTGCGTCCCACACACAGTAGTAGACACAACGCAAAATCCCACGTCCCACAACAACACATCACTACAATATAAGTACTACATTCTATTCTAGACATCTATTCTAGACATGGCCCATACTATCGCAGACCTCCGTTCCAATCTCTCAAATCCCCTCTCAAGTCATAGCGACCACTTCTTGAAGTGCCTGCTATTGATGTGCAGCTGCGCTAATAAGAGGCCTAAGGAGGTGGCGAAAACTATCACTAAGAAGTATAATGAATTGAGAAAACAAATTACCCTTCAGGGTAATACCTCAAATTCATCCAGCACTATGGAGGATCATCTGCCTAAAGGTAAGTAATGACACTCGTACTTTATCAGTGTCACTCGCACACAAAACAGTCAACACAGTCAACACACCTGTTACTAATACGCGTATTACTCACACCACACGCACACGCACACAACCGCAGAAATAATGGATTCCTTCTTCGGGGACGACACCGACAGCGCAGACACTTACGAGATTAAAATAACCTCCGAGGTAACACAAAAACCTCCAACCCCCTCACCCTCTCCCTCCCCCCCCCCCAACTAACCCCCCAACAAACCCCCCCCCCCACCTCCACAGACTCTCGGTCTAACCGTCGAAAACGTCCTTGAGCGCACCGTCGTCCGCACCGTAATCCCGAACCAATCCGCCTTCCTCGCCGGCGCGCTCGTCGGTTCCGTCGTCTCCAAGGTCGGTCCCCGCTCCACCGACAACTGCACCCACTTCGAAACAATCGACGAACTCCGTCAATCCGTCCGTCCCCTAACATTAACATTAAAAAACGTCCCTCCTCAATCCCTTAACAGAGGACGTACTTTAATGTCGTCCTTAATCGATAACGCCGAAGGGGTAAGAACGAGCACTGTCGCGAGCGTCAGCCAACGTATGTGCGAGATACTTGTTATAGCCGTAGCTCTCTTCAAGGAGGCTAAAGACAAGGAGAAGGTGAGAGGATGAAGAACACGACCGAAGAGCAGGGTCAAGGCGCAAGGGCGGTGGACCCCCGGGCTGGACGTTTCGCTCACTCCCCATTCCCTAACTCTTGTCATAGGTCCTAGGCGTAGGTAAAGTCCTCAAAGAATACATCAAACGCTGCGGCGGCCACGGAGAAGAGAAAGTAACCGACTCCGTAAACTACGGCACCGCCGACCCTTCCTCCGTCGAGGTATCCTTAAACGGCGTCGACCTAAACTCCAGCGTTGACAACCAATTACCTCCAACCTCTCCCCCCTTACCCCCCACCCCACAACCATCCACTACCACATCCTTCCACTTCACCTCAACCCCTTTACTCCTAAACGACTGCCTCCAACGTTCTCAATCCCTCTTATCCCACTTCTCCCCAACCTCCCCAATCCAACCTTTACTCCTCCCTTTGATATCCCTATTAACCTCCGTCCTTGAATTCGACACACAAAATTCTCCCAGCTACGATTATAATTCAACGGATGATTTAGGAGCTGCAGGGAACCTTATTAAAGTCGTGGTTAGGCAGGCGTGTTTGGGGGAGAAGGTTTGGGGGAATAGGTTTGTTAGTGTTGTTCATGGATTGAGCGGATCGAAGAGGTGAGAGCATTTCATTTGTTAAATAAAAGGAAAACGAAAACACAATATCTAACAGAACACTGAATGTAATTACAATACAACGTTGCTTCAGTCCTCTCTCCCGTAAAGTCGGTGTATCATTATGTCCAATCCTCTGGTCATTCGCAACGTTCCCATACCGTCTCCAACTCCGCGGTATAATAACCCGTTCCCTCCACGACATCGATCAAACAGTCCGACGATCAACCGGACGCGTCCTAACCGAAATCGTCGAAGGAAGAGAAAGGGAAGTACCATGGTTGGTGCTAATGTGTGAGAGGGCGATGACGGATCCGGTGGGGGAACTTAGGGGGAATGCGGTTAGCTTGGTTTGTAGTTTGTGTGAGAGGTGTCAGGAGGAGACGGAGGAGGAGGTGAGTTTGAACATTACCAAAACAAACAACATTTGTCATAACGTTTGGAGGACACACAACGGCATTCTAACGAGGTAACAAACGCTTTTCGCAGGGGGAGAAGAGGAACAAAAGGGACGCTAGCAGTCTACTCTTCGAGGATATTTACCTGCTTCAGTGCAAACTCCTACCGATCGCTACGAGGCTGGCGGAGGATAAGTCACCTAACGTTAGGCTGGCGGTGGCGTCACACGCGGACAGACTCGTTGGAGCCCTAGGAAGCCACTGGATAATAGGTGAGGATGTAAGAGGAGCGAAGCGAAAAAACTACACATAGAATATATTCACGTGGGGGTTCTCGGTCGCTTCGCTCCCTCAGTACTCGCTACGCTCGTACAGTATTTTAACTCGTCGCTCCGCTCCTCGGCTCGCTTCACTCGTCGCAGTCCTCAACGACCTCTTCACCGCCCTCCTCCAAGACGAGGACGAGAAGGTCCGCACCGAGGCCGTCTACACCGTCCCCCGGCTCGTCCACCAGGTCTTCAAGACCGCCGATGTCGACATGCAGGCTGAAGTCCTCGAGTCCGTCTTCAGGTCCATGACCCGCATGGTCACGGATGACAGCCCCAGCGTCCGCGTGAGCCTCGCCACGAGCGCCGGCCAGATGCTGGTCCTAATAACCCGCCCCAACGCGAGCCTAGAAGACGAGGACACCCGCAACAGCATAACTTCAAACGACGGCAACCCCGCAGCCCCTTCGTCTCCCACTCACCAGCAGCAGGCTCCTAAACCCCCCAGCCCAAAGAAGGGCGTTATGAGCATGATGTCCTCCTCCCGTCCAAAGCCCCCCCTCCCCCCCCCCTCCCCCTCAAACCCTCACCTCCACTACGTCGACGAGAACGTCCTCCCCGTCGTCCAGCGGCTCCTCCACGACGGCGACCCCAGCGTGTGCTCCAACGCGCTCAGGGCGGTAGCAAACGCTAGCCACTCTATTAACTCGACGAAGACGGAACATGAGGGGGTTGACTTCGTGCCTGTATTGAAAGAAAAGCAAGGTGAGAGGGAGCCGTTATTTTCTTCTTCTTCTTCTTCTTTAATTTATCTAACATACATCGTTCAAACCCTCCCCCAAAATAATATTCCTAAGTCCTCCGCCTCCTCCCCACCCTAACCCACCTCTCCACAAACCCTCAATGGCGCGTCCGTCGTTCCGCCGTCGAAGTCGTCCCCGCCCTCGTGAAGTCAACGACGTCCTTAAAGTCCCGCGCCTCAATCGGCTCCCTCGCCGTCTCCCTCCTGACTGACCCTGTGTCTGAGGTTCGAAAATCCGCCAGCTTCGCGCTGTGTACTGCGAGTACGATGAAGAAGAAGAAAGATGATTGGTTGGAATATATTGTCCTGCCTGAGTTGAATGCTAGCGTTGGTGTGAAGGATCATAGGGTTAGGCTGGTGGCTGTTTTTATGTTGAGGACGTTGATTAATAAGCATGTTGATGAGAAGGTTTATTTGAAGGATAAGGGGGTTAATGTTTGCAAGGTGAGGAGGAAGGATAAGGGGGGAGGGAACGACACGAAAACGTTACCTTTCACTGGCTGCTTTGTTCTAACTCGTCGGCTTCCCCACACCTCGTCGCAGTTTTTTGATATGACGGTTAAAATGAAAGATGATAGGCTAGCGAATGTCAGGTTGAATGTTGGAAAGACCTTGGCAGAATGTGACTGGAAGGGCGTCCTAGAGGAGATCAAAACGGAGGAGAGCGAGAGGGTTAAGGGAGAAATTAAGAAGTGCCTGAAGGTTATGGCGAAGGACGCGGATGCCGATGTGAGGTATTTCTCGAGAGTCGCGAGGGGGGAAGTTTAAAAGAATAACTAAAAAAGAAGAAACGACGAAAAGTGCGCCGCTTTTTTTATCAGAAAGTATCATGTCACTTTCCCCTCATTATTAACTTCGTTCGCCTTCGCTTCGTTCAGTCCTTCAGTATGGAAGAAATCTACGGGCTTGACCTCCATATCCTTCTCCTCCTCCGTCGCCTCTTCAAAGGGTGTTATCCTCCCCTCCACCGGCGAGCCCGGCGGAATGATAAGCGGGATGGGCTTGACGACAAGCCTGCGACGAGCGGTTTGAGTTGCAATAGAAGGGGCGTTCGTGTTGTTAATAACGGCGTATAATTCGGCAGCACATACTTTACGCACGGAACGTATCGACCATGCACGCCAATATCCAGTTCACGTGCCTCTTCAACTCGTCGCTTCGCTCCTCGCACGCTCTCACCTCGCTGTCTTCTTGTATTTCACGAGTTTCTTCACCTTGGTGGACAGAACTTCGGAGTGTTTCAGACGGAGGATTTCAATACGGGCCTGGCTGGTTTCGCGCTGGATCTGGAAGAGGCTCTCGAGCTTTTTGTATTCTTCGGGGTCTCTCACTTTGGACAATCTGTTAAGAAAGGGAGTCAGTCTCTGCGTTAGTCGTCTCAACTCACTCCTCTCCTCCCCCAACTCCTCCCACAACAACAACCCAATCACTTACTTCTCCTGCCTGCTAGCCTCCATGTTCATCTCGATCTGCAACACGGCCATCATCTCTTCCCCCTGGCTCCTCTGAATTTCCTCGACTGTTGCCATTGTCCCCAACCCTTCGCAAGGAACAACAAGTCAACAATAAATCCTACCAACAACGATCAGGGCGAAGTAATGTGCTTGTGTGCTTCGGCGTTCGCGTTATACGAGACGAGAAGAATGAATCAATCGCTAACCACCTCAGTGAACAGCTAGCCAGTCTTCCAGGGATTATTACACAAGAAGAAGAAGAGCTGTTGCCTGTGGAGTTAAGTATAAAATCCCATATCATCCCTTCCCCGCACTAGATCAAAACTCATCGCCCCGCCTCTCAGCCCTCCTCATCCGAACCCCCCCCCGCCGCACGGACCCCGCCTACCTCAACACCCACCGTATTCCCCCAAACTCCCCACCAAACCCCCACCTCCCCCGCCCCCCTCAGAGTATGGACGCCGCCGAGTTAATAACCAGCCCCGGAAGCGCTCCCTCCGGCAGGAGGCCGCACTCGCTGTCGGCGCTAGAGGATTCGAGTCACCCCTCGCATCCCAGCCTGCAGGATGCTATGATGACAACGACAACTGAGGAGGAATGGGAGCACCAGGAGCACCAACTTTACCCGTTATGGAGACAGGTAAGGAAGACCTCGCTCGCGCAACACCAACATCAGCCCCCACCGCGCTAACACTTGTGCGCACTACAGACCCCCACGCACAAGCCGATGATGTTCTCTCCCGTGACGTTCATCTCCACATCTCGCGCAACCCACTCGGACGTAATGTCCATCTCAAACACAACCCGCGTCTCTCGCCTTCCAAAGAATATGAACTCGTCGGGCGTCCGGGCCCGGCTGCCCTACTCGGAGACGGCGGCCTTCAAACAGCTGCCGAGGGGCATCGATCCGAAGCACATGACGCCTAATGAGAAGCAGCAGGAGATGAAGACCAGGGCGAGGATAAATAGGGAGCTCCATGAGGAGCAGAGGCTCTTCATGGGGAGGTTGAAGGTCGAGAGAGAGGGTAGGACGAGAATCGAGAGCGCTGCGGCAATTCAAATCCAGAAGATCGTGAGGGGTTTTATGGCCAGGCCGAAATCGGATTATGTGACGCAGTTCAAGAAGACAAAGGCGGCTAAGCGTCAGCTGATGAACAATAGGTCGAACCTCACGGCCGACCTGCTGGAGATGACCGAGACGGTCGGTCTGAAACCAATTCCCGGTCTAACCCTGAACAGCCGCAAAATGATGGAGATGGAGGCGCGAAAGAAGGAGGCCCAACTCCTCGCGAGAAAGGAGGTGAGAAGTTTGCTACTGCCGCACCATCACCTCCTGTAAATTCTAACCCTCCTCCTCCTCCCAGCTCGCGACCGTCCAAATCCAGGCCCTCTTCCGTTCCCGCGCCGGCAAGAAAAGAACGAACCTAATCCGAAACCACGCCCTCTCAAAAAAACGCACCTCCGCCTCAACAAAAATCCAATCCTTCCTCCGAGGCTGCGAAGGCCGCATGCGCGTCAAGGCCCTAATCCGCAAAGAACAGGAGGAGGCGATAACCCGCATACAAGCCCGTATCCGTTTGAAACGCGGCCGTCTAGAAACGGACGAACGGAGGAGAAAAATACATCAATCGAAAAGACGGAACGAGGCGGCCGTTACTGTTCAGAGACAGTACAGGGGTAAGCTATCACGCCGTAAGGTAATATGTGGTTCTTACGCTAAGAGGATGACGAGTAGTAACGATGAGTTCCACCGAGTTCAAAGAATGTACCGTTCGATGCAGAACCTCGAGATGGACTACGCATCTTTAGACATAGAAGACGAGGACGCCGAACACGACGAGAAGAAGGACTACGTATTTCAGAGGACGAGGACGCTTAAAAGCAGGGAGAATAAACCGGAGGGAATGGATTCACCGGTTAAAGGGAGTCAGAGGAAGACGTTCGCTTTTTAAGGGGGAAGGGAGAGGAGCCCCCATGGCCCCGCCGTTGTATAATATAAATCAAACGTTTTCCTACAGTGATTGTTGTTATAATAATAAAAAGCTTCCTTTCACGATTTTTCACTGCTCTCGCTTTCGATGCTCCTGCTCATGATAAATTCCGTCTGCCTTTTGACGACTGTTTCGAGGTTAGTCTCGACCGTTTCCTTGAGGTCTAAGAGGAGTTTATCGTTACTCTTTTGTAGTAGTGATGCGAAGAGTTCTTCGTCTGAGCTTAAAGTTTTCTTAGCCGTGGTAGAGGGAAGGTCGGAGACGGACCAACGCGTTGGGCTAGACGACTTCCTCGGAGGATAATATTCATCGACAGCGATGTTATCGGAGTTATCAGACCGACCTCTAGCCCTAGCGAGTTCCAGCCTATCCCTCTCCGCGCTCCTAAGCGCCAAAACGCACTCGTCGAGTCTCCTCTGTAGCTCCCTGACCGTACCCCTCTCCTCTTTGAGTTCCCTCTCTACAGTTTCCTTCGCGCTTCTAGCCCGAACTATCTCAAGCCTATACTCAGGAAGTAGCCTACTACTCTGCTCCCTCTCAACCCTATCAGCCTCAACCTCCTCCTTCAATCTCTCCATCTCCCTCCTCAACCTCCCGTTCTCCCTTTCAACCTCCTCCCATATATCCTTCATCCCGTTCCCCCCCTCCCCTTCAATATTAGCTCTCGCAACATTCTTAGCTGTCTCCCCTGCCATTGAGCTTACGCCTATGTCACATGTCTCTAAAGCTTCACGTAAATTACTTAACGTTCTAGACATATTCTCTAACATCTCGTATGCTACGTGACTGGGAGTGTTGGAATATCCGTTTTTTAGATGACGGACGAAATTCGTTTGGAGGGTGCTTAACTTTTTTAGGTGGGAGAGGGTGGATTTCGAACGGGAGGTTACGATTGATTCGACTGTTAAGAGAGCGGATTTTAGACCGTTTAATGAAGCGGAGGTGCGTTGGTCGGATTTTTTTTTTGAGGTTTGAAGACGGGTTATTGTGTTTTGGAGTTTACGGTTTTCGTAGTTGTACTCTTTCAGCTTTATTTTCAGAGAAGAGTTCTCGGCTTCGAGGGAGGAGAGTTTGGAGAGAGAGGATTTAGAGGTGTGGAGGTTGTTCTTCAATGTTCTGATCTCGTTTTGGAGGGTTGTAAGGGTTGCGGTTAAGTGGGCGTTTGTCATTTTTGAAGTCTTGAGGTTCTTAGAGAGTTTGCTTGCGAGCTTGTTTGTCGAAGCTGAGAGGTGGGAGGTGGGGTGGGAGGAGAGGGCGAGGTTGTTGAGGGAGAAGGCGTCGCTGTCGGTCTCGGTGTCGGAGGGGTAGAGGTGCGAGGGGTGGGGGTTGAGGATTTTCTGGAGGGTGGAGTCTGAGGAGGAGTCGGAGTCGGAGTCGGAGTCGGAGGAGCTGCGACAACAGAGCGTGAATGAAGAAGATGGGGTTAGATTTTGATGGGTTTGATGGGTTTGTGGTGTACTGTATTTGTATTGACTGTATTGTATCTCACCTCTCCTCTAATGTAATATCGTGCCTCGACCTGTTACTGTTACTATTACTGTTACTAGTAATCAAACCAGGCGTCCTAACAGTGTTGTTCCTAACAGTGTTGTTCCTAACAGTGTTGTTAGGGTTACTCCTCTTGCTCTTAGAATTCCTATTAGAACTCCTATTAGAACTCTCTAGTGCTCTCTGACGTTGAGATCTAGACGATGAATTGGTCTTCATAAGTAGTGGCAGAGTTTCACGTCTAGTAGTAGTAGTAGTAGTAGTAGTAGTAGCAGTAGTAGTAGTAGTAGTAGTCGTCTAGTAGTAGTAGCAGTAGTAGCAGAGAGAGGCCTCCTCTAAATCTTGTTCAAACACACTGCGCTGAGATGAAAGATGCTGAGATTGTGGAAGAGCCAAACGTTACAATAAAGTGTCCAGTATGTATAGGAGCAATATATAATATGATGGCACTGATAATAATAATCAATATGATGTGACGACGATGCGTGAAATAACTCAAATGGGGCCTCAAATGGGGCCTCAAATGGTATATATTTTATTCCAGGTAAAGTTTCAAAGTTCACTTCACCTTCTTTTTCATTACTTACGATCGTACTGCACGCTTAGACGAATATCTCAACGGACGATAAATATAATCAAATAGCTGTACTTTTATACAATATTATTCAAACGCTGCGCTGCACACTGTTAGAGAGAAGTTTAGTAATTCTTTAAAATTTGTAATACTATTCGACCATTAGTTTCACCTTATTGTCTCCACTCGTCCGTCCATAAAACGTCCTCCTTCATAAATAATGGGGCTCCTCTCAATAATACGCAAGGTAAAGGCAAAGGAAAAAGAGTGCCGTCTTCTAATATTAGGTTTAGACAACGCAGGTAAAACGACAATCCTAAAAAAGGTGAGAGAGTGACACCAGCGTATAGAAGCCCAACTGCTTTAACCCTAACCCCCCTCTTTTTCAAATTTAAAAAACAAAATCAGTTCAACGGCGAAGACATAAACACAATCTCCCCCACCCTCGGTTTCAACATAAAGGTAAGCATCTCCCGCCTCCTTCCTCATTATCCCACGCTTTCTTCCCCCCTCTCCCTTCATAATAACCCTAACAATCCCCCAAGACTCTCTCCCACCGCGGTTACCTCTTAAACTGCTGGGACGTCGGCGGTCAACAGACGATCCGTTCATACTGGCGTAATTATTTCGAGGCTACCGACGGGTTAATCTGGGTAGTCGATTCAGCGGATAGGGTTAGGATTGAGGATTGTAAGAGGTGAGAGAAATAATTGGGGGGGGGGAGGAAGACTATGTTTAAACGCATATGAGTATATGTAAATTGCACAGTTTTTTCAAACGATTAGTTTTATGAAATAAGCCCATTAACAATATTCATATATCCAACGTGACATGTCGAGACGAAGGTTGATGTTACCTTACCCCAACATTCTAACATCCCTCAAAACCCATCCCAATAAATGTTAATAATGTTTACTCGTTACTGCGACCGCGATCACAGGGAGTTAGATAATTTAATGTCACAGGAGAAGTTAGCAGGCGCAAGTTTAATGATTTTCGCTAACAAGCAGGATCTAGCAGGGGCGATGAGTACGGATGAAATTGGGGAGGCTTTGGGGTTGAATGGGGAGAAGTTTAAAACGAGGCATTGGAGTATTGTGGCGTGTTCGGCGGTGGAGGGGGGAGGACTTTTGGAGGGGATGGATTGGATGACGGATGATATTTCTAGTAGGATTTTTATGTTGAGCTAGGTTTTTGGGGTTTAATGAGGGGGGCGTTTATTTAGAGATTCGAGAGGAACATTTATAAAAAACAATTACAGGCCGTGTGGTGTTTTCATTTGGAATAATTAATTCTGATTCTGATCGTCTGAGGACCTTTCATTGAGCTGTTGTGCCATTTCCTTCAGCCGAGCTTTCTTCTCGCTGATTTCTCCGACCGACACTCTTCTCCATGCCATAATTTTGCTGCGAGGGAAGGTACGGTCAGAGAAGAGGAGATGAGAGCAAGCATAGAAGTCGAAATGTTCAACAAAACTACTACTTCTTCTTACTCACCTAGGACCTTCCGCCACCGATCTCGTAATCAAAATCTCCTGATCGCAGCACAGCACGTCGAAGTTCGAAAGCGGCGACTGTCCTCGAATGAAATCCCACGCCGCCCTGTCCTCCTCGATCTTGACGAGACGCTTTCGACCAGTCCACTCTGAAAAGTATGTGCCGCCGCCTAAGTCGGCTCCGAAACCCCACCCCCTGCTCGGAATATTGTACTTCCATTCATCATTTTCGACCCGGGACCAAGGAACGTTGGTATTGGTTTTGTCGAAGAAGGTGACCTCCTCCCCCTGTGAATAAAGCGTTAGCGCCCGTTGGTGGAGAGGTGTCTGTGGGGGGGGGGGGAGGGTGATTTGTCTCACCTTTCCTGAGCTACACGCCTGCAGCCTCCACTCCCCCTCGATCTCCTCCCTCTTGACGCCGTAGACGATGTTGCCGTTGGCGCGCTCCCTGTCCTCTTGTGTTGTGCTACGGTCGGAGCTTCTGATGGGAATTCCGTTGATCAGAGGCACTTTGCTAGTGGCTGCGAACGAGAGTAATTAGAAAATACGTAGCGGTAACAGTGGCAGGGTTAAGGAACGGAATTGCGCGGACAACCAGTTGGACGGTAAAATTTTCTGCACCGAACGTATCCTCAAACGAATGCACGAATGAGGACGCGGCTCACCTGTTTTCTTCTCCTCCGCCCCCGCGAGCATTTCGTCGTACTCCTGTCCGATCTTCAGCAGCGCCCTTACGAACTTTACCCTCTCGATTTGCTCCAGCTCTGCCTTGATTATTACCGCCTTGGCCTCTGCGGAGCTCTGGACGACGATGGCGGCGCCGTCCTTCAGCAGGCTCGAGAGCCTGCCCCTGCTGGAAGTATCCACGTAAGCGGTGGAGTAGGACTTGTCGTCAAAGTCGGACATGCGGGAGAGGACTGAAGTGTCGATGAAGTTGGCCTGTTTTGACTCCTGCGACGAGCGAAGCGAGCCGAGGAGCAGCGAGCGAAGCGAACCGAGGAGCGGAGCGACGAGTTAGAATACTGTAGCTCCTAGAGCAGCCGGAGACGGAACGAGGAGCGAAGCGACGAGCTAAAAGTTCCATTCTAGATATCGACGAAATTATCACTATTACGTAGCTTCTAACTTGTCGCTTAGATCCAACCCTCAAGGCAGGTTCAATTCATCACTCTCACCTTCGTGGTCGAGACGCCCAGGTTCTCGTCCTGCATGAACGCCATAGCCTCGGAGTTGAAGAGGAGACGACGGGCATTACTCTTGACGCTGCCGCGGCCGCTCTGGGCGAGCTGGCCGTAGACCGTCTTGGCCTCGGCCCTCATTCCAGCGGCCTCGTAGGCCATCCCCAGCTGCGACGAGCGAAGCGAGTCGCATGGAAGGTTGTGTTGTCAGTGTTAGAAATGGTGGTGGACTTGGCAGCAGCTTTATTGCGTACGGAAGTATCGGGAACGAGCGCCGAGATCCCGTAAACGCGCCTTCTCACCTCCAAGAAAACGGTTCCCCCGACTTCGCTGCTCGTTGAGCAGTACTCCACCACGTCCTCGAGCGCATTGACCGCCACCATGTAAACTCCCTTCATCATTCCCCTCCTAGCCATCTCCAGCGCATCTTGAATCTACCGAGGAAGGGGGTAGGGTTAGAATAAAGAGGGAGGGAGCATAGCGACCGACCAGCCAAGCCCTCCCGTGTGTCGAGCGAAGCGAGACCACTCTCCGCCCACACGACGAACAAGATATTGGACTCTCACCTTCTTGCTCTCCTTCTTCTCGAGCCTGTTCGTCTGGCCCATTTTTTCCCTGTAGCGCTTGAGCCGGTTCAGCGTCTCCTCCGTCTCGGCAGCGGCCCTCGCCTCCTCCTCCGGAGTGGAATTGACCCCTGCCCCGACCCGCTTGCCGCCTCCATAAGCGGAGCTGATGTCCCTCGGTCGTTCAAAGACCCCCCAGCTGTTGAGGAGCGAGCGAGGAGCGAGCAAGGAGCGGAGCGACGAGTTAGAATACTGTAGCACGCCTTCTCAGTGTCGTAGATTTGCTCCTCGCAAGTTTCTCACCTGCCTCTAGCAGGTTTGTAGTCGGCCTCGGGGGCCGTATTGTTGTTGTCGTTAGAGGTGGAGGTGGGCGGCGTCCAGGCGCCGCCTATGCCTGATGTGCGAGGGTTTCGAGGGTTGATGGTTGACTTTTGAGCGCGCAGGCGAGCAGCAACCTTCTCAACTATCTCAGCATCGTCGTCGTCGCTCTTCTTGTCCTGGGTGTGGGTTGGGAGTAGAGTTGGAGGGTTGGACTTTCTACACATCGCTACAACATCGAGCTTGAGAGAACAGTCAACCAGATCATCAAAGAATTGATAGTTGGGTTGGGGTTATCTCAAACCTCGACTTCAGTGCTCACCTCCTCCTTGTCCTTCTCCCGTTCCTTGAACTTTTCGGCGAGCTTCTCGGCGTAGTCCAACTTGGCGGAGGAATCCTCGATCTTCTGCGGGTGTGTGTGGGCGGCGGCAGGGGTTAGGGGACGAACCAAGGACGAAGCCAAGGAGCGAAGCGACGAGTTAGAATAATATTGCACTGCTGTTGGTTGAGGAGCGAAGAGACGAGCTGTACACAATGTACAGACGATAGACGTTATATAACTCGCTCCTCGCTCCATCCATCTCATTATTACCTCTAATAATTTTTCCGATTTCACTGCAGCGGTCGAATTGTCACCCTTAGCGATCTTCCCCGCAGTCTTCAAAATCTGAATCTTGCGACGGATCTCAGCCTCGCGCTTGAGCCGCCGCCGCTCCGAGTCACCGCCACCGGGCACATTCATTTTCAAGGCCGACGGGACAGAAGGGCGCCATGCAAGCGACCGATCCGACCTGCTAATCTTTTGGTAGCAGTGAGGGCCGGGGTAGAGAGGAGGGGAGGGCGCAAATTGCACGCAGGGCCACGCCAGGAGGAATAGTGCGGCGGCAATTAGCAACAAACGCGCCGCCATTTCTAGCAGGTTTGCAGAGATTTTTTTAGGGTAGGGGTGAAAAAGACGCCAGACATAGTTATTATAGCACTTTTTCCCTGGTAAAAGTATAAATTTGCTACGTTGGCCGAGTGGTTAAGGCGTTGGACTTGAAACCCAATGACGTTAGTCTCGTAGGTTCAAATCCTGCACGTAGCGACAAGACTGAGCCCGCTGGAGGGTTTCTTTTTTTTGCCTCCTTTGTTTTCCGCCTTGGTTTGTTCGTTTTGACTATATTTCAAGTTCGATTGAAGAAGTAATGTGACGAACAACTATTATATTATGCTGATATAAAGCCTCGCTTCGCTCGGCAAAATTCCTTTTCCTTTTCCTTTTTTTCGTTGCTGCGCCGGTCCGAAATATCTCTTTGATTATGTCGAAGGCCGTGAGCAATCTTTCCTCTTCACAACACCCCCCCTTCCCAACTTCTTCCCAATCTATCCTTCCTTACTCCCCCTTGCAAGCCTTGTAAGCAGCAAGGCCATCCTCGACGACCTCGAAAATGCCCTCGCCGCTGGCGATGGCGTCCTGCACGCAGTCCTTGATGCTCTTGGCGGGGCAGTCGGAGAGGGCCTTGGTGATGTCGCCGCTGGCTCCCTCCAGGCCCTCAACTACTGCGTTCAGGTCCTGGTTGCACTCGGAGTCAGTTCCGTCTGTGCAGTCGACTAACGCGGTGGTGGCGTGACTTAAAGCAGTGTCAACAATCCCCATGAAACCAACCAGATCAGTGAGGCAGTCACCCCCCACGGACTTGTCGCAGTTCTCCTCTATCTCCTCGATGCTGTCCTTTCCGCTCTTGACGTCCTCGGCGATCAAGGCTAGGTCGGCAGTGCACCTAACAGGGTGAACGGGGTCGGGCTTGTCCAATCCCAATCCCAACACAAGGTCTCCTCCCGTAACAAAGGTGTCGAGCATAACTAAAGCCGCCTCCGGCTGGTCGCTGGGGACCATGTGCCCGGCATCGAAGACAGTCAAGAAGGTCAGCCCTTCGAAGCTCCTGACGCTTCCACTTCCTCCATTCCAATCCTTGTCGGCAGCAGCGTTGAATCCCTCCTTTCCGCTCCACTCAACGTCCAGCGTCCAGGCCTTGTTTCCGAGGCTGTTGCAGATGAAGTCGACGTCTCCGGCGTAGATCAGAACGTTAATCCCTCCCTCGAGCATGTCCGCGATGTACCCGTCGTAGTTGATCATCCAGTCGTTGCGGAACTCGGCGTTGACATTGTTGTTGCAGGACACCCAGGCGGCGCTGTCGCTCGTGACGTGCAGAGCCTCCCTGGTCGAGTCAGTGGTGAGCCACTTCTCGACGTTGGAGAAGTCATAGCAGAGCGGGTTGTCCCCGCACTCCTTCCTAATATCGTAGGGGTTCAGGCCGGAGTTGTAGTAGGGGGTGGTCAGTTGCGCGTTGCAATAAGTGTAAGCGGTGGTGCAGCTGAATCCGCCCTTCTCGTTGCACTTCTTGATCTTGTCGATGCACGGACCAGTGGCATCCACCATTTTCTCGTACGTCTTCTCGTCAACGCACTCGATTCCGTGACTGTTGTTGTACGCCATCTCGGCGTAGTACTCGTACTGGATCTCGGGCTGGGTCAAGCCGTTTCCGACTCCGACTCCGGCCAGGTTCAGCTTCATGTCGCCATCCTTCAAGTCGTTGTTGCCCTCGAAGATGCGGTGAGCGATTGCGGGTGCGTAGTGGCCGCCGTAGCTGTGACGAGCGGAGCGGAGTGAGATACTTTCATTTTCAGAATCCCTCCAACCATTTCTCGTTTGGTCCATAACATGCCACAATACGCATTCTCGCTGCGCTCGACCCCCGCGCGCTCGACCCCTGCAACCCTAACCCTCAACCCCCGCCCCCTCTTACCTCTCTCCGAAAATGTACAGAGGCCTGCTGGCGTACTCAGGGTGGGAAGCCATGAAGTGCTGCATGAAGTAGTAGGCGTCCTCTCCGACCATGTCCTCGTTCTCGTCGTTCGTAGTTCCATAACTAAAACCAACTCCAGCGGGCTGGTCGAGCCACAAAACATTGGCGTTGGTGTTCCAGCTATTAACATTCGCCTCGGTTCCGGTTCCGTCGGCGTTCACGCTACAGGGGCCGTTCTCCGTCAGCAGCGCGAGGGTCGAGGAGCAGCCGGGGCCGCCAGTCAACCATACCACAAAGGGGGCGTTTGCAGGGTCGTTCTGAGCCTCGTGCATCCAGAAAAAGTAGTTCTTGTCACTCTTAGTGTCGTACTCGGAACCAGAAACTGAAAAGTAGCCGGAGAGACTGTCCAACGGGAGGGTTAGATCGCATCCTCGCTAACACCACCCCTCCCCACCCTCCCTCCCCCACTCTCCATTCAGCCCCAACATCGGACAACCCTCTCTCACCTCTTTGCAACAGAACTTCCACTGCAGACGGAGCTGTCGACCTCATCGTCCTGGAGGCTATACTTGACGTCGCGTGCGGCCGCGGAGCCCAAAGCGAGAGCGAGAATGCTAGAAATGACCTTCATCTTTTCTCCAAATATCCCGAGGGTGTCAGAACGTCCCAGAGCTCTCAGTAGAGAGCAGAGCAGAGATTGCTGAAATTCATTCAATCATCAAAAATCATCAATCACACACGGTGAGTTCCTAAATTTTAATTCACAAACAACAACATGAAGCATCCTTCGCGCCAAGTATCACGCTGCCGCCGCTCCGCTCCTGCGGACATGCCTTCTTGCTAGGCCAGCTCAGAGTGTGTTTTCTCAACCTACTTGAGCGTTTTCTTGACCTCCCCGATTCGCTATCCCCACGCCGCGTGAGACGCCTCGCTCAGCCCCCATCTTGCGCAATACTACCGCTAAAGCCGGTGAACCTCGGTTCCGACCCCGCGCGGCGCGGTATAAATCACGTTTAAGTCCTGCCAAGCTGAACGCCGCCAGTCGCTGGATCTTTGGCGACTTTAAGTCCTCTAATATGTTTAAATCGTCGCGTCTCTGTCCCCTCCCTCTCGAGACTCGATGTTATCGTGTCGAATGCCCCGGTCCACTGCGCTGCGGACTTGAAATTCGGCGTCTGAAATCATTACGCAACGACGGCACTCCTGACATCGAGTCGCAGGCCCCACCCACAACCCACAACCCACAACCTAACTCACACCCCCAACGCCAACAGATGCACTTCCACCAGTCACTTTTCCTCCTCGTCGCCACTGCCTCCTCTGCCCTTGGCGAGTTCTCCCCCCTCTGGACCTTCGACGGGACCAACGAGCATAAGGTCAAGGTGAGAAGTTGCCTCGTCGGTCGTCGTTCGAAGTTGCCTCGTCAGTCGTCGTTTGTCGTTCGCTCCAATAATTCCATTATTTAGCACAATCACCGCTACATTACTCTAACCCCACCTTACATTATTCTAACCCCACCTTCTTCCCCCCTCCCCCCCCCCCACACACATAGCTCGTCAATGACCCCGTCATGGGCGGACAGTCGAGCTCCGACTACACCGTGAACGACGAACAAGTTCGCCTGGAGTGGGACGGCGAGGTGAAGATCGTGCCCAGCCTCTCGGCCCCCGGCTTCTGCAACCTCGAGACTTCCAAGATGTTCTTGGACAAGTTCCCTGACGCCTCTGGATCCACCCACCTTACTCTCCTCGTCAAGACGGACACCCCCGACTACCAGGGCTTCAAGGTCTCCTTCGCCGCCGACACCATCAACCCCCAGTTCAAGTGTTACAAGGCCGACTTCGTCATCGACGAGAACACCCCTGTCGATGAGGAAACCGGATACAGCATCGTCCGTATCCCTTACAACGAGTTCTCCAACAACTGGTCCTCCTACACTGGCGAGCCCATCGTCAAGTGCTCCGACGACGCCTCCGTCTGCCCCACCGAGAAGAGGTGAGAGTTCGTACGACGAAATGGCCGGGACTTCACATTGCTACATTATTCTAACTCGTCGCTTCGCTCCTCGCCTCGTCCTTCGCTCCTCACCTCGCAGCAAGAAGAAGATCCAGCAGCTTGGTCTCTGGGCCGAGGGCGCCGCTGGCGTTTTCAACCTGGACCTCCTCGGATTCTACTTTGAGACCATCGAGGAGAGCGAGCCCGCCGTCGCCTCCAACGCCAACGTCAACGTCGCCGACTCCGACCTCCTCGCCCTCTGGACCTTCGACGGAGATAACGACCACGACATCAAGCTCACCAACGACCCCGTCATGGGCGGACAGTCCAACTCCAACTACACCGTCACCGACGACAACTTCGTCGAGTGGAACGGAGACTGCAAGATCGTGCCCAGTCTCTCTGCCCCCGGCTTCTGCAACCTCGAGTCCAAGAAGAACTTCGACAAGTTCCCCGACGCCTCTGGAGCCACGCACTTGTCCATGCTTCTCAAGTCATCCACCCCCGACTACAAGGGTTTCAAGGTCTCCTTCGCCGCCAACACCCTCAACCCTCAGTTCAAGTCTTTCAAGGCCGACTTCTTCCTGAACGACGGAGTTTTGGATGAGGACACCGGATTCACCAAGGTCTCTGTCCCCTTCGAGGAGTTCTCCAACAACTGGTCTTCCTACACCGGCGAGCCCATCGTCAAGTGCTCCGACGATGCCTCTGTCTGCCCCACCGAGAAGGACAAGCAGAAGATCCAGCAACTCGGCCTCTGGGCTGAGGGCGTTGAGGGAGAGTTCAACCTCGAAATCCTCGGCATTTACGCCGAGACCGTCACGTCCACTGACGCTGCCGAGGTCGTCAAGGAGGTAAGCCCCTAAGCCTTCTACAAAGATTTCGAGTTAGAGTTAGAGTTAGAGTTATTTTGAAGTATTAAATTTGATCCTTCTCTTTTTCCTTGCCCTTACACCCTCCCACGCCCTCCTCCTCTACACAGTCCATCTGCACCGTCCAGAAGGACCTCCTCTTCAAAATCACCGAGTCCTCCGCCGACGTTGGCCTCCCTAACGGCACTGCCGATGAGTCCCTCGCCCAGGCCGTTTGCTGCGACACCCAGTTCACCAACTACCCCGAGCCCAGGAACTTCTACGTCGACCACCAGCTTTTCCTCAGGCTAGACAAGGACGGTGTCAACACCTTCTACGACTCTGCCTGCGGAATCCCCGTCATGAAGGCCCCCATCGGCCGCACCTTCGAAGAGTTCAAGGAGGACACCAGCGAGCACGGCTGGCCTAGCTTCCGTGGCGAGGAGATCATCGAGGAGAACATCACCGTCGGAGATGACGGCCTCACCATCTTCAGCAAGTGCGGCACCAAGCTCGGCACCTACGAGACGGACGACTCTGGAACCAGGGCCTGTCTCGACCTCGTCTGCATTTCCGGACAGGAGGAGTAGATATGTAAGGAGAAGCAAGTAGACGATGGATGGGGAACAGAAAATTTGCGACGAACTATGAGACATACTCGACTGCGGTATTTCGACTTGACACAGCAAATAATCAAACGGATTCAACATCTTTAACATTGAAACAGACCACAAGCTTTTCTTCTCTCTATTAATTAATTAGGAATCAAACGACGTGACTTTTCTACACCAACGCATTGTCTTCCTCGTCATCGCTTTCTATTGTGAAAGCCTCGTCTACATCATCTGAAATGACAAGCTCGAACTCGCTCGCTCTTCTGGCAGACTTCGTGCTAACCTTACCTTCCCCTTTGGCGTACAAACCTGTGAAAACGCAGGCAAATATGTGAAAGCCAAGAAGGACTCCGACACCAACCGCCCAGCCTCCCGCCTCCACAACGTTCCCCACTAATGCTCCGGAGATCGAAGCGAAAAAATATCCCACACCGTCCTGTAAACCTTGAAAAAGCGGTAGCAAATCCTGCCTTCCTTCCACACCACAAACGTCGATACTCAAGGCGCTCAGTAAAGAATACGGCCCCAGCAGCGCAGCGCTACCCGCTATCAGCACCAGCACAAGCAAGCCGTTTGGGGTTCCAGATGTCAGCGCCAACATCAAAAGGAGCAAACTGACTCCTGCCACCGCCATGCAAGTCAAAATGACTCCTCCTCGTCGTCCGTTCCTCTTGTCGCTCGCCCATCCCGCCATCATTGTAAAAATGGCTCCGAAAATCGGGAAAACAACCGAGAACATTGAGGCCTCCGTCGTGGGCACCGCGCAGGCTTGAACGAGCAGCAGCGGAATCCAGTCTCGAAAGACTTCGCGGACTAAATTTAGTCCCCCGTTGGCCAAGGCAGCGTAGTAAAACTCGGGAATCTGAAGAAGTCGTCGCAGGCGATCCTTGAGGGGTGAAAATGCCATTGAAGATGTTGGGGAGACCGCCGCAGAAACAAGAGGGGCGTCGGCGCCTTGACAATTCACCACAATCCTCGTTGCTGCCGCGGTAAAAATAACCACAGCTGACGCGAAATAGCAAACCCCCCTCCAGCCAAGTGAGTCTACCATGCTCGAAAGCGTTATCTTAGCGACCGCGTCGCCAACCAAGAACGACTGTGACAAAATAGCAACAGCCCCACCAACCTCACTCCTTCCGTAATGCAAGTGAATTAGAAGTATTAACGTCGTCCATATAAGAGACTGCGCAAACCTGTTGCACGACCAAAATAACACTTGCAATATGTACTCAGAGGAAGAGGCGAAGCTAATCGTGAAAAGCCCGGCAAGAACCATGCAAACATGTACCCTTAGCCACGGCCTCCTTATGGCAGTTGCCCCACTGAGGAGTTTTCCAATTCCGTAAACGGCGGTGCCGACGGAGATCAAAGTGCCGAGGGCTGATGGTGACATATCCAAGATCGGAGAGATCACGGTCAAGTCACTCCGGCAGAAATAGACAGCAACATAGGACAAGAAGAGGGAGGGGAGGAGGTATCGTGGCGGGGTGGCCCTGTTTTCAGTAGGCGGCATCGGAGAACGGTGAAGGGGTTTGGTTTCAGCACGTCGAAGGAGAAGACCAAGCAGCTAAAGGGAAAGATCTGAAGGAGGATGTCGAAAATAAGGAATGAAGAGATGATTTTGGAGTTGACAACGAGGCCTGAGAGGTCTCGAGATGATGTTTTCGAGTAGTATCGGTCAGAGGGGAGGAAGATATTGAAAGGATTGACAGCTCTGATGTCTTCGCCCGCTCGAAAAGCTCTTATTTTTTCCCAGAGAGAGAGAGATGAAGGGGATTCGAAGGGAATAAAACACGTATCGTTACAATACTAATACTGGTGACAGGGAAGTAATGAATATTTCTTCAATATTAATTTTTGAATCCAAAGTATTTTCGTTATTATTAGGCAACTACGCTCTCGTTCAACTTCATCCTTCCTTAATCACCTCCAAACACAGTCCCTAGCACACCACAACAACACCATCACTACAACACCGTATTCTGTAAACTCATAGTCCTTCGTTCGTTCTCATTCGTCAGTTTAGTCTTTGTCTATTAGTGTGGAGATTATAATCTCCAGTTTGTTAATTTTTATGGATTTTTTAGTTTTTTATTGGTTCCAGCCGAAGCCGCAAACACTTGGTCCTGGGACAAAGCATTTACTTGGCGGACTTCTTGGGGAGAAGGACGGCGTGGATGTTGGGGAGGACACCGCCGGAGGCGA
>BRXX01000161.1:25859-61556 GCA_030267905.1 Triparma verrucosa
CCTTCTTCAGGTACCTGCCGACACGGGCGACGGGGAACTGAAGTCCGGCCTTGGAGGAGGAGCTAACGCTCTTTCCGCTTCCGCGTCCTCCCTTTCCCTTTCCTTTTCCTTTTCCTGTGGGCAGCAGAGGAGAGGTGGGGGGGTGGGGAGTGGGGTTAGCGCCGAGTTGGTGAGTTTGAGATTAGCAAAGTCGAAAACTGGTCCCGCCCTTGCCGCCAAAGCAGTGAAATCAGCAGAACAGTTTATTCCCGACTCGCGACGCGCTCAAGAAGTTCTCCACGCCCTTGTGTGCCTCATAGAACACTCCTCGAACACCTTCCTAGCCCGTACGTACCAGACATGTTGATAATGTGTTTGTTTATTAAAATGACAGATCTCAAGGTCCTACTCCTTGCTCCTTGTCCAAATTCCATTGCCGTGGCAAATCGCACCGGTTCCTGCCCTCTCATTGGTCCAAATGTTTCTACTTCTACTTACGAGATTCATAGGAGGGGTCCCACCCTAGCCCATTTCGCGGACTCCAAATCGGCAAATAAGCAAAATCTTGAATTCATATTTAATATCCAAAAGTAAGCCTTACACGACAGCGATCGTACGCTCGACTTTGCATCTATCGTTTCCTGTATGGAATACAAGGCCGGCCGTGCAATTTATTTCACGGAGCGCGCACGCAAACATTGATTTCTAGCAAATATCTGCCCGTCGGTCTCCCATTCCCGCCTTCACCCTTTTCTCACCCTCTCCCCTTCCCTCCTCCGCCGCAGACACTTATCAAAATGGCCAAGACCCCCAGCAAGAAATCCGCCAAGGCCCCCAAGAAGGCCGGAGGAAAGAAATCCAAGAAGCGTGTCGAGAGCTACAGCTCCTACATCTACAAGGTCCTCAAGCAGGTCCACCCCGACACCGGAATCTCCAAGAAGGGAATGTCCATCATGAACTCCTTCATCAACGACATCTTCGAGCGCATCGCCGGAGAGGCCGGAAAGCTCGCCAAGTACAACAAGAAGGCCACCCTTTCCTCCAGGGAGATCCAGACCTCCGTCCGCCTCATGCTCCCCGGAGAGCTTGCCAAGCACGCTGTCTCTGAGGGCACCAAGGCCGTCACCAAGTTCTCCTCCGCCTAAGCGCATTCTAGGACTTGTTGTAGCGGCTCTCTCGGGAGTCGCGGCGACGTCGAAACTTATATAAAACACTAAAAAATCCATAAAAATTAAAAACTGGAGATTATAATCTCCACACTTAATAGACAAAGACCGAATGAACGAACGACGAGAAAGATTTGTGAACGGGTGTGGACGAGGGGTGGGGCGGGAGAGTGTGCGTAGATTAACTATAAATAAAGCTTTGCCTTTTGTATTACTAACGATTGTGTATGTTTTATGTTTCGGATTCATCCATCTTCCGTGGGCAAGTGATGAACCAAGGTTTTCGTCCGCCATTTGTTTTGCTTGCGCTTGCGGCAGATAAAAGATAATGCTGAGCGTGTCGTCGTTTAGAATACAAAAGATAATATTTATTTAGTTATAATCTACGTCATTCCAGACCTGCTCCCCTCCCTGCTTCGAATCTATAATACATTAGTTTGGAGTCTTTGTTTCGTTTGTGTGGAGATTATAATCTCCAGTTTATTTTTATGTATTTTTTTAGTTTTTTTAAGGTTGGTCGAACGACCAGAGGGTCAATTAAAACACGAAAGCATGAGAGCAAACGCGTAATAATTTAACCTCCGAAGCCGTAGAGGGTCTTGCCCTGCCTCTTGAGGGCGTAGACAACATCCATGGCGGTGACGGTCTTCCTGCGAGCGTGCTCGGTGTAGGTGACGGAGTCACGGATGACGTTCTCAAGGAAGACCTTGAGGACACCGCGGGTCTCCTCGTAGATGAGGCCGGAGATGCGCTTGACTCCTCCCCTGCGTGCGAGACGCCTGATGGCGGGCTTGGTGATGCCCTGGATGTTGTCCCTGAGGACCTTGCGGTGCCTCTTGGCTCCTCCCTTTCCGAGTCCCTTTCCTCCTTTTCCGCGTCCTGTTAGTGGTGGGAGAGGGGGTGGGGGGAAGAGGTCGGGTTAGAGGTTTGAAGGGTTGGAGAGGGAAGAAGCTGGTCCCGCCCAGATGGTTCAAAGGAAGTTGGAGGAAAATGTATCATCAACGTCGTCTCCGAGAAAACGGCCTTCAGGTCCTGGCGCTTTTGCGCTGTAGTATGCGGCTGGATAGATCTTTCCGAGCTCATGTGCGCGAACTCACCAGACATGTTTATAAGTAGTTGGTTTTGTTAAATAACCTCTCCAGTTTGGATCCCCCAAATCCATAGCTGTGGCAAACTTTTGCGTGCCAAAATTCAAATTACCCAATGAAATGTCTCAATCTACATTGCTGTGGCATAGTTTTGCGTGATATTTGAAGCCGGCGATTTCATTCGTCAATTGCCCCCCGCTCAAGGAGACAACCTTGCAAGGACATATTTAAACAAAGTAAGAACAATCCGGTTTACCGTGCGTGGTCATTGTAGCAGTCTGCTCCCACCCCCTCGTACGAGCCATACAAGGCGCAATATACGAAAATATTTTCACGGCGGCGTCGATAAAACCTCATTCTTTGAAAACATCTCAACTTACCCTTTCCCCCCCCCCCCGCCCCGCAGTAAAAAAACTATTCAAAATGGCCCGTACCAAGCAGACCGCCCGTAAGTCCACCGGAGGAAAGGCTCCCAGGAAGCAGCTCGCCACCAAGGCCGCCCGCAAGTCCGCCCCCGCCACCGGTGGAGTCAAGAAGCCCCACAGGTACCGCCCGGGAACCGTCGCCCTTCGCGAGATCCGCAGGTACCAGAAGTCCACCGAGCTCCTCATCAGGAAGCTCCCCTTCCAGCGCCTCGTCCGCGAGATCGCCCAGGACTTCAAGACCGACTTGAGGTTCCAGGGATCCGCCGTCCTCGCCCTTCAGGAGGCCGCCGAGGCCTACCTTGTTGGCCTCTTCGAGGACACCAACTTGTGCGCCATCCACGCCAAGCGTGTCACCATCATGCCCAAGGACATCCAGCTCGCCCGCCGCATCCGTGGCGAGCGCTCCTAAATGCTTTCTCATCATCTTTAAGATGACGAGAGTGTGTTAAGGGTGTTCGTTTGCGAGAGTGTCTCGTCAAGAGCTCTCGAGCAGCAGCAATAAAAAAGTAAAAAAAATCCATAAAAATAAAAACTGGAGATTATAATCTCCACACTGTATAGACAAAGACATCGAAAAGCCGACGAAGAGGGGTGAGGGGGGGTGATGTGAAGAGAAGAAGATAAGGGGTGAAGTAGATAACTATAAAAATAATCGAACATACTTTGCAAAACCCAACTCGAACACTTCACGCTCCCCCTTTGCTTTCCTGCTTATATCAATGCGAGCAACAGAACAGAGAAGAGGGAGATCGATCGATTTCAAATTAATTAATAAAAAACATTTTGCTTGGTAACATCTCAGTCACGGTAACCCTTAATCCCCATCTGCCCCACCCCAACCCACCCTGCCCTCCCCGATGTCATCTTTTACCCTCTCCCACCTTTTTCACCACCTAACCCGCCTGCAAAATCTGTGGCCTCAGTTCTTGTTGAAGTGCTCTCTTCCATCAGCATTTTGTTGCTCATGGACGTGCTCACCCACGCCTGGCGTTCGCTCTGGAAGGTCTGCTCACAAGTGCTAACAAGCTTGTTCTTATTCTCGACTGACGCCTTCTCAACGTCAGTCAAAGTCCTCCACCACATCAATACACTATCAAGGTTTGCGATGCTGTCCGAGTATCTCAACAGCTTCTTTTCAGTGCCATGGAATTCAGAGTAAGCAGCGACGGCGGCCGTCAATGCGGTCGGCACAGCAGCCCACTTAGACAAACTCATGAAGGCGAGCACAGTCCCGCTGATAGAGCCGAGCACAAGCGTGGACTCAAAGAAGAAACGCATCCGCGAGTAAAAGGGAAGGCGCTGCTGGTAGAACGCTAGCAGTGGGGCAACTCTGATCTTCAGGTACTTCTCAGGAGTGATGGGAGAGTGATGATCATCCATGAGACGTTGAGGGATCTTTTGTCCCCTGTTCGCCGCGCCGAAGGTGCCTGAAATCCCCGCCTCAGGGTACTGTCCGTGTTTATATCTGCCAGCACTCAGGCTCTGTATGGTCTTCTTGGGTGAAGACAATTGATACTCAAACGATTCGCTGCTGGCCATTTGCTCCACGGAACCAGATTCTACGTGCCCCGCGTTTTGCATCTCAAGATCTTCAGCCATTGCATCTTTCATGGCAAGGCTAGTTTTGCTGTTTGGAATGAGCCCATCAAATCGCGACAAAAAACTGCCATGAAAATAGTTGCATATGTGTGCGTGAGATTTCGGTAGCAATAGCACCGTGGTTTCTAAACTTTTTACCCCCCCATTGCCTGCTCACCTCGTGTTCATGACAGTCGCGGACTTAACCACATGCTGTTTGATGACTTCTGCATAATTCTGAAGCTTTAATTCAGCATTTCGAAGAATGCCCGCTCCACAGTCCTGTCCTGCAGCGCCGTACTCTCCGGTGCGGGTCCGGAACTTCCAAATTTCGCTTTCCAAGGCCAAAGTTGCACCTCGCAGCTGTTGCCACTTAGTACCCGGGTTGGTGTAGGCGACTAGTGCAGCAACGACTGAAGCTGTAAGCGTCAGAGTCACGATAATAGAGTCGGTGTACTGCGTCCAATATATATCATCAGTATTATCAGTGCAGTGATCTCCCGAATAGTTGATGCTCACTACAGTAGTAATGGTCACAGCGGCACCAAGTAAGAGTAACAGAAAGTACGCCTTCTTAGCATTGCTCTTGTGACGATTTGCTATCTCATTGAAGATATCAACCTTATCCCAGGTCGACTGGAGGATTTGGAAGCCCTCAATAGTATTCTTTTGGGGGAAACGGTCTGTCTTAGCGACTCGCTTGATGGTTGCCTTAATGGTTTCGAGATCGTTTAGATTGCAGGAATGAGTCTTGGGACTGGAAAGGAGCTCAATGCAGGCCATAAAGACCTTCGATCTGAATTTGTTTGAGTGGAAGTTCACTTGCTTGTCTCCTTTAAAAGATTCAATAAGCCCCAGCCACGCCGCCTTCACGTCCTCGAAAGAGACATCTTCGCGATTGCAAACAATGACTTCACACCATGGGGCCTTGCATTTTCCATCCAGACGTGCCTTCCAAAGGGCTTTTGAGATAAATAAGTTGGGGTCTTTCAAAAGGACACTGTACCTATTTGTGAGCTCACCCCTATTAAGGGCCCAACGTTGGCATTCAGAAAATAAAATTTCGTCAAGCTCGTCAAAAGATTTTGGCTCTGGGAGCTGTTCAAGGTACTTCAGCTCAAATTCGGTCCTAATTTTCTCGTCGTTCGCTTGTCTCACCTTGTCCATCCTCATGACAATATCCACTGCTTGGTGTACTATGTCATTCGCTTGTTGAATGGCAGCGACAGTGGAGGAGGCTTTCGACTTGGATTTGATTTTACTTTGTCCACTAAAATTTACCGATTCGCTCCTCTCCTTCGCAACATGAGCCTCTAGGACTCTGAATATTTCAAGACCATTGGTGTTACGCGAGGCAGCGCTATTTTTGCCCAGTAGCTCTTGCTCGACAATTCTGTTCAAGACTGTGTGAAGTAGACTCCAGTTTGAGTCTCGGTAGAAATCAATGTGCCCCTCCTTATTGAGTTCGGCCTCTAATTCATGCAGATGCGCTTCCGCTTCTTCCAAGTTGTTAATCACGGGGCGGTCCCTGCTATCAAGAATCAAAAGAGGTAGCCCTCGGCCCACGTAGTTCGACAAACTCAGAGCGCCCGAAGTCAAGTCTTGTTGGTGGGCCAACGTAACGAAGCCAATCGAAGGGAGCGTTTTGGCAAAGGCCGCGGTCAGGTTCTTCGATAAGGTCCTACCAGCAGAGAAGTCTAAAGAGTTCTTCTTGTCGTTGACTGAGTCTGCAATTATGTAATGACTACAGCCGACCGGAGGACCAATGTATTGTGGCCAATTGATGCGCCACTTCGAGTTGCTCGATTCGACTGCGGAATGGATCCGCCTTTGGGATTGTCGCCATCGTTTCGAACCTAGCCTAAGCTGGTAGGCAATGGTGCCATGTATCTGCGACTGCGAGTCATAATCTGCGGCAAACCCTACGTTGATAACCGTGAAAGGGATACGTCCGCCTCTCTTCGACGTCTCATCGGCCACAAGTTCACCCCAGGCTTTAGACAAGCTGCAGCAATCCACGTTAACGAGCACGATAGCGTTTGTCTGGATAGCTACTGGAAGGACTGCGTCGCGGAGAAAGATTGCAATTTTGCGATCTGTCGCAGTGATGCCTTGCTCCCCACCCAATTCACTGTAGGAATATCCCCCATTGATGTCGTTCTCGTCGGGGATCCCAGCGCTTCTGTTGGACCAGTGAACCTTCTCACTCGAAACGTTGGCCCCGGAATCGTAGACATAAGACTGCAGCAAATTAATGACAAGCTTTGGCTGAGGGTTGATGTCCATCGCTTGAGTGAATTTCTGGAGATTTGATAAGTCAAGCTGCCTGCATTGATTATTGGTGAGGAACAGCAGCTTCGTCATCATGGAGTTCCCATTGACTTCTACCGGAATTGGCTCGACGAGGGAGTAGATGGTCTGTATCTGGAGATCTTCAAGATCCTGCGACGAGCGAAGCGAGTCGCAAAGAAGTAGGTGTTTGTGGTATTAGAAGTGGCAGAGGAACCATTAGGGTCATCATCAGGAAGCTCTCACCTTGCGGAACCTGGCATCGTCAATTTCGGAATCCTTGTCACTCTCTGATAAGCCTTCGAGGAGGGCGCTAGACTCTTCGTCGTCAAGGATTGAGTCCTTTTTCGACAGTGTCGCCCTGAACGATCGAACTGAAACATTGCCTGGTGCCTTGGAGGTTTGAGAGGTTCGGGATGCAACAGGGGAAGCTGTTTTTGTTGACAACCTAAAGCTACCGTTACCGTCATTTACCAGTCCACCATTCATCGGCCTACTCAGGGGTACATCCCCCCGTCGGGTAGTTGCGGAGTGGATCGTGTGTTCAGCCATGGGGTTTTCTTGCATGAACGAAGAGCTATCATGCCTGGTCAGGTTTTCCCTTGAAAAGTCCGAGGACTCGTTTCTCTCAGACCCGGAGTTGCTCAATCTTGATCGGTTCATTTAGAAGAAATTAGTAGATCGAAAAACAGATAGAAGAGGAGAGATTAGGGTCAGAAATCTCAGAAAGGTCAGAAATCTCAAAGTGTGAGGAGGGACATTATATTATTACATTATATTATTAAACATACAATAAAAGTTTCGCGCGAATTTTTCTTTGGAACCTGTTGAGACGCAAAAAAAAGCGAAACGATAACGTCCCTTATCATGTCAGACAGCATATCTTACCACAACGCTTTGATTCAAGGATTCGTGGGCGCTGCGGGAGCCGTTCCTGGGACTGTTCTATCCTTCCCATTCGACTCCATCAAAATAAGGCAACAAACAACCCCTGGTCTTTCCCTCTTCTCGGCTTCAAACACACAGGCCGCATGGGGATTTCACAAAGGCATGGGTCATGCAGTCAACCAGAAAGTCATGACCCGATTCCCAATGTTCCTTGTTAGTGCGATAGCCGTCGAGAAGGCTGAGGCATTCATGAGCGAGAAAAGGGCTGCCTTTTTTGGCAGTGCTGTTAGCGGCTACGCAACTGGCAGCATAGCAAGCATCGCCGAATGGAATAAAGTTCAAAATAGCAGGGGGGGCGGGGGGGGGGAGAGGGGGGGGCTTTTAGCACGGTCGATCAGAGCCCACGGTTTATTCTTGGGCATTCAGAAAGCTATCAAGAGAGCGCACTTCTGTGGCATGAGGAACGGATGTTTTGATTCTATTTTCTTCGGAACAAAGCACATCCTCACATCCCGCGGATATTCTGATGGCACAGCGTATGCCTCGGCTGCTAGCGTAGCTGTGGTGGGAGATTTTGCCATGGATGTGATAGCGAAGCGTCTCATGGCCGTTCCGCCCGAAGACGATTTAAGCAAGTACAAGCAGGGAATGTTTAGGGAGACGTTCAAGGCGGTCGCCAAGGAGGGAGTTGGAATCTTCAGAGGTGTAGTGGCCAAAACTGGTGAGTTTGCTATTAGCTACTTCATCACAGGGTTGTGTGCAGCAACTATCATGGAAAAGACAAGGACATTGCTGAATAAATATCAATAATAGTAAATAAAATGCATATTTTCTGAAACTACTGAAACTACTACTACTATCCCTTCTAGAACTTATAGACATTCTCGGAAACGAATCCAAGGTCTTTGAGCACCCCGCCGACCTCGCCTTGTGATCCCTTGGGTCCCTTTCCACCGCTGATAAATTTCATCATCGGCGGCGGGCCACAGACGTAAACACACGTGTCGGCGTCTTTGGCAGTCGGAAGACCAGCCTCCTTGATCATGTCGGCGCTCACGAACCCAGTCTTTCCTTTCCATAGCCACGGGGCCTTATCCAAGGTGTAGACCACGTTGAAGTTCGAGTGCTTCGCGGCCAGACCATCAAGCATTTCCTTCAACAAGATGTCTCCCTCGCTCTTGTTTGCGTAGATAAGGGTGACCTTAGTGTTGTCGTCGGGGTTGTTCAAGATCTCGAGAATGACCTGTAGCATGGGCGTGAGGCCAGTGCCTCCGGCGATCATGCCAATGTGCTTGTACTTATTGACTTCATAGCCAGCCTTGGGCCACGGTCCCTTCATGTTGATGGCGTCGCCTTCCTTGAGATTACAGAGGTGTGCTCCCATACCTCCAGGTTTGCCATCCGTTCGAGCAGGGTACTTCTTGATGACGAATTCTGCGAAATCCTCCTGATCCTTCGTAGAGATTGGTGTGCTACGACAGGAGAGAGTATAAGGAGAGGAGAGGAGAGGAGAGGAGAGGAGAGGAGCAAAGCGACGTGTTAGACTCGTTGAGAAGGGTCGAAGGGTAAGGTAAGGTTAAGTAGGACTCACTAGGGGCGACTGACAGACTGGCCGTCGATGTCAGCCTGAATCGAGAGGCAGGAAGCGACGGTCATGCCGAGCTTCGTTGAAGGCGGAAGTTTAACCTTAATCTTGTGAGTGTCATCAGAAAGCTTCTTGTTGTCAATGACCTGAAAAGAACGAAATTCTTTTTTGGAAAGAGCGGGCTCGTTAGGAGCGCTGAGAGCGAAGGGGGCGCTAGCTTGTGCGCCGATAAGCCCTGTAAGAAGGGACACCCCTGCCACAGCGGCTAGCGGACGAGCACGTAGGCGAAACTGACTCATTGTAAAATTAAAAGGGAAGCTTCAGTTAGTTAGTTGAATTTAAGTAAAGGATATGGGGTATATATGGGGTAGAACAAATTTAGAAGAACAGCGTTTGTTGTCTGTAAGGAAAACGACTTTTCAAGTTTTTTCGATGCTGTATTGTCCCAGAATCATTTCTTGGATATTATCCGAGAGGTCTGCATGTGGTTGATTGATCGGCTTGAAATGCCCAACTGCTAATCTGCTTGCTTGTAGAAGTATGCTGCAGGAGAAAGACAAGAAGAAGCATTTTTTCCTCTCGGCTCTTCTAGCTTTGGTTGTACATGTTGTGTTCAACGGGATTAGCCGGAGAAGATGGATTACAATGTCCCGGCCTCGAAAGAAAAAGATAGTTGTAGCAGTGACGTTACTTATAACTCTGCTAATCGGTGGGGTGAAGGAGCTCTTTGACTCAATGCAAATTGGGTTTCCACCTTTTTATGATTGTCCGTGCCGTGCTGAATTCAACGACTTTTTAGCCGATGTACTCGGAGTCATCCTGGGTGTTGTGATTGCTGTGTGCTTGGATTTTTTGGTAGATGTAGTGTCTAGGAACGAGCGAAATGGTGAAGATACTACTGGTGTAGAGGAGGAGGAGGGCGCCCATCTCCAGATAGACATAATATGAAAGTAAGATGTGATTTTAGAAAGCATAGCTATATCTCATTTAACATTTTATCTGCCGCCTCTTCTAACGCGACACTGTATATCACCTAATTCATAATCCCCGGGTAATTTTGCGATTTGGTATCCGATCGGGGACCTCACGGCGTTCAGCGCTCCCATAACAATTCTGAAGGGAGAGGGAGAGGGATGGTCAGAAACAAAAGAGCGTGGATACGAAAGTTACGATTCGGCTTCCAAGTTACTCACCCAACCTGACTCCTTCTATTAGTAAAGACCATAATGTTGACCCTCTTGTGCGGTCTCTGAGAAAGGTCGACTTCGTAAGAAAGCTGGTAGGGTATCTCCTTGTGTAATCGCTTGTAGGCGTATTCTTTGACTACTTCTTTGACTTGGATCTTCATGTCTTCCTGTGTGTAGTAATCGGTGAACTGTACTTCGTCGTCGTAGTCGTCGTCTTCCAAGAGGTATTCCCCGTCTTCGTCGTCAAAATCGTCGTCCTCGTCGTATTCGTATTCGCCCTCCGCCTCCTCTCCCCCTTCTCCCTCGTCCTCAACCTCTTCCTCAACCTCGTCCTCAACCTCGTCCTCTAAAATCTCGCCAGCAAACTCGCTCTTGATCTCCAAGTAGTCTTTCAGCTGGTCCACGTACTTGCCTGTCTTGGCATTTACATAAAAACACATAGGATCCTTCCCTTCTCTGTTCTCCAACTCCTCCAGCTCCCTGTGGACGATCAGAGTCTCAGCGGTGATCGGGAGGAGTTCCTTCTTGTCCTTAATCTTGTCGATCTTATTGAAGACGTAAATGATTTCGTCGCTGTCGTGCTTTTGGTGGCTTTTGGAAATGTACTTCATTGTGTCGTAGCACCACTTCGGGAGCATCCCCTTCTCTATGAAAGCCGGGCTGCGGAGGACACGGTCGGTATCTATTATGTGAACCGTAACTAGACTGCTCGGAATTTTAGACGCTTCCGCCCCGTCAACGGCATCGATCCCCATACTCGAGGACAGAGACTTTCGGGCTGTTGATGATACGAGGCGCGTTTCGATTGGCGCCGCGGCGTCGTCAACCGCAGTCAACTTCTTGCTTGCTTTTATTCCCTTGCTGTCGTCGCTGTAAACCAAACCGGGAGTATCAACGACGTCCAAATTGAAATTTTCAAAGTTAACGCTCACGTCAATTAGATCTCTAGTCGTGTGGGTCTTCGGAGAGATTGCTGAGACGCCGACGAAAGAGTTGGAGGAGAGCTGGAGGAGGGAACGAAGCAGGGATGATTTACCAGCGTTGGGGGCGCCGTATATTACTGAAGTGAGGGTCGGCTTGCCGAGGCTGCCGCCGGAGGTGAGCGAGCGAGAAGACGTGCGCGTTGTCTTGTAGACACGGAGCGTGTGCTGGTTGATGAAACGACCGTTGTTGAAACGACGGAGGAGCACCTGAGGAGAGTACATGGTTCGGAACATGGGATGAGGGAAGAGGAAGAAAAAAGGTTTTGAGCCTGGAGAGGCGAAAGGGAAAGGCTTATTGCAGTCGAGCGTTATATGAAAGTGCGGTGGGTGCAAGTTATCCGTATTGAAGGAGCCTTGACGAAGCGGTAGACTGGGACTCGAAGTTTTCCAGCGTTTTGACTTTTTCTTTTTCTTAAAATTCTCATTCCGCCGTTATCCCAATATGAATGCACCGACGTATGATGGTGAGCCTCCGCCTGGATACATTCCCGGTCGCGGTCGTGGCGCTACAGGGTTCACTACAAGATCAGACGTGGGCTCCGCCGTCGACACGAATAAGGATGGTGAGGAGGGGCAATTTAAAGACGATCGCGAGGACGATGAGGCCGATAAGATCTACGCCGCCATTGATGAGAGGTTGGCTGGCCGACACAAGAAGAGAAGGATTGAGAGGGAGGAGAAGGAGGGAGCCCAGGCAGGAGCGGAGGGGAAAATTAGCGATCAGTTTAAGGACCTCAAGCAGAAGCTCTCCGCGGTGTCGGAGGCGGAGTGGGCTGCTCTGCCCGACGTGGGCGACCGCTCTTTGAAGTTCAAGCAGAAGCGTCAGCAGGAAGTCTTCACGCCCCTGGTGGACACGATGTTGGCAGATGCGGCCAAGGTGAGAGTTTTGTTTGATTTCGTTCATGCGTTGTTCATGCGTTGTTCATGCGTTCGTTTATTCGTTTACTACTCCTTATCTGGCCCTTCCTAACACTCTCGCTTGCTATGCAGAGAATCGGCGGGGGGGAGACTACCACGACCGTTGCTGGAGACGCTTCCGAGGTCGGTGGTGACCTGACGAGCATCGTTGGAGGCCTCGCTAGTGCGAGGAACAAGGTCATCAGGTGAGGCACTGTCTCTTGGCTTCGCTAATCGGTTGTTCGGTTACTATCGCCGCTGCTTTAATCTTACCTCGCACCTCTCTACGCTCGTCGCAGCATGACCTTGTCCAGTATCTCTGACAACGTCGGCGGACAGACCGTAGTTGACCCGAAGGGCTACATGACTCAGCTGAACACTCAAAAGATCTCCTCAGCCGCTGAAATCGGTGACATTAAGAAGGCCCGCCTCCTCCTCAAGTCCGTCCGTGACACTAATCCCAAGCACGGTCCTGGCTGGATTGCGAGTGCCAGAGTCGAAGAGTTCGCCAAGGAGGCAGTCAAGGCCAGGGCGCTCATCAGGCAGGGGTGCGAGGCCTGCCCTGGCAGCGAGGACGTTTGGTTGGAGGCCGTTAGGTTAAGCGGCAGCTCCGACCTAGGCAAGAGCATTTGCGCCGAGGGAATCGAGAAGATTCCCAACAGCGTGAAGCTCTACTTGAAAGCTGCTGATTTAGAAGTTGGGCCCAAACAGAAAAAGGTCGTCCTGAGGAAGGCCATCGAGGCGATCCCTAACAGCGTCAAGCTGTGGAAGAGCGCTATCGAGCTCGAGAACCAGGAGGATGCTAGAGTCATGTTGAGCAGGGCCGTTGAGTGCGTCCCTCAGAGCGTGGAGATGTGGCTGGCGCTTGCCAGGCTTGAGACCTACGCCAACGCCCGTAAGGTCCTCAACTCTGCCCGAAAGGCTCTGCCCAGCGAGGTCCTCATCTGGATCACCGCCAGTAGGCTCGAGGAGGGGCAGAACAATAATGATATGGTCGATAAGATCATAGCGAAGAGCGTCAAGGCTTTGGGCGAGGGGGAGGCTGCCATCGTCAAGAGGGAGCAGTGGCTCAAGGAGGCTGAGGCGTGCGAGGAAGGCGGCGGTGTCGTCACGGCGAGGGCCATTGTCAAATACGCCATCGGCCTAGGCGTTGAGGACGCTGACAGGCTCAGAACTTGGGGAGGAGACGCGGACAGTTCTATCGCCAACGGCAAGGTCGAGGTTGCGAGGGCCATCTACCTGCACATGCTGGAGGCGTTCAAGACGAAGAAGAGCCTTTGGCTCAAGGCCGTGGAGCTCGAGAAGAAGTTCGGCACAAAGGAGACATTGGAGGAGAGGCTCAAGGGGGGCGTGGGAGCCTGCCCGAAGGCGGAGGTCCTTTGGCTCATGTACGCAAAGGAGAAATGGGTCGGAGGCGACGTCGACGGAGCCAGAGAGGTCCTTACGGAGGCTTTCGAGAAGAACCCCAACAGCGAGGCCGTCTGGTTGGCCGGAGCTAAGCTCGAGCTTGAGAACGGGGAGACGGACAGGGCCAGGGTACTGTTGGAAAGGGCTAGGGAGAAGGTCAACGGTCCCAAGGTGTGGATGAAGAGCGCCCTCCTGGAGAGGGAGTGCGGAAAGGCTGATTCGGCCATCAAGCTATTGGAGGAGGGTGGCAAGCGCTTCCCCAAGTTTGAAAAGTTTTACATGATGGGGGGGCAGATTTTGGCGCAGAAGGGGGTTGAGGGAGTGTCTAATGCGAGGAAGTGGTTCCAGAAGGGGCTGGTCGCCTCGGAGAATAAGTCCGTGGTGCTGTGGATTCTGGCAGCGAGGCTTGAAGAGGGGGCGGGAGGTGCGGGAAGCAGCAAGGCTAGAAGTCTCCTCGAGCTGGGAAGGCTCAAGAATAGAGCCAATGAGGAACTCTGGCTGGAGAGCATCAGACTGGAGAGGAGGTGTGATAACGAGGGGGCGTCAGGCAATCTCATGGCCCAAGGCCTGCAGGAATGCACGAACAGCGGCCTTCTCTGGGCCGAGGTCATCTACAACGCCCCGAGGGTCGAACAGAAGGGCAAGAGTATGCAGGCTATCAAGAACTGTAATGATGACCCTCACGTTGTGATAGCTGTCGCGGGCCTCTTTATGAGCGAGAGAAAATACGAAAAGGCGAGAAAGTGGTTTTTGAGGGCTACTATTCTGAAGCCGGAGTTTGGAGACGCGTGGTGAGTAGCGATGAGGAGCCCATGCCATAGGAGCGAAGCGACAGCAAGGAGCGAAGCGATTAGTTGGGAATGCGTCAATACTCAATGCCGGATGTAATTGTGAGGGGTCATTGTTCGGCCACTCACTATCACCGCTACTTCGTTCCTTCGTTTTAATTCGTCGCTTCGCTCGCTGCTCCTCGCAGGGTTCGCTGGTATAAGTTTGAGAAGGAGCTCGTGGGAGGGGGCGGAGAGGACGGCGACAGGTGCAAAGAAATTCTGGCCAAGTGTGCCCTTGCCGAGCCCAAGTACGGAGAGCTGTGGACCGCAGTCAGCAAGGACATGAATCACTTCAGAAAGAGCGTCCAGGAAAAGTTGAAGATTTGTGCCAGTTAGGGTTAAGTTTTTAAGAAGAACGAAGAAGCCTTATTTTGACTTTATAAAATTTACCACGTCGGTTTCGTCAAGGTCAACTTTGTTTCAGTGCCGGTCCAGGTGCCTGGGGCAATGAGTTCGTTGATTTTTTTTAGCGCCTCTTCGACGGGAAAGTTTCTGCCATCCACGACAGCGAGAGTCGAGTGGTAGGGCTCTTGTTTCTCACGTGGGTTATTTATCTTGACACCGGCGGCTTCGATTTGGGCCTCTATGGAGCCAACGTACTCCATCATCCTCTTGTTGCTTTCTTCGTCGAGGAAGATGCAGATGGAGTAATGAGAAATAGTTCCGTCGCTGTTCGGGTTGTCAATCCTGACCTCGGCCCTGTCGTAAGTGACGTCCTGCGGGTCCCACTCCCAATCATCAAGCACCTTCTTTATCGTCTTTAGTTCTTCATCAGTGTAGCAGCACCAATATTCAAAGGAGACGTGGACTTTCGTTCCGAATTCCGGTTCAACAGAAGAATCGAACGAAGTGACGACTTCACCAGCCAGCTTCATGTTTGCGAGGAAATTCTCGGCGCCCACAGTGTTCTGCATCTCGTCGTCGGCGCCTACGTGGTAAATCGCATTTGCGCACTTTTTCCCCTCTTCGCACTTGGTCGGGCAGTCGGCACCACCGGCGGAAGGGTACGTCTCAGAGGTAGCCATGTTGCACATCTCACAAGATCCCTTTTTACCCCATCCAATGACGCTTCCCGTGTCCCGGAAGACAGAGTCGTCGTTGAATAAAGCGGCAACATCAGCCGCGTTGAAGGGGCTGGTGATGGAGTCCTTGTCTGAGTCGCTGTAAATGAGAGAAAGAGGCACCTGTCGTGTGGGGCGGTGGTGACGGTGTTAGAATAGGTTTAGAGGAAGAAAACCCTCCCCTTTCCTACCCTCACCAGTCGGTCAGTCTCAGAGTACATGGGGTTGGAGAAGACCCACCCAAGAGGAGCGTTGAGCAGCTCGACGTATTCCCCGCCATGGGCGTTGAGGTCATCGAGGGATCGTGTAGTGGTCTGGATATCCTTTCTACCCTCGCTCCAGAATGCGTTCAAGGGGATGGCGTCACCATCGTCCACTAAGCTTTGGGCGATGAGGGCAACAGGTGAATCTTGAAAGAGAGCGTAAGACTCTGGATGAGAAATGTTCAGCGTGGTGATAGGTTGGGTAAGAAGGGCGAAGTCGGCGTTGACCGCCGAGTGGTAGAGGTAGAGAGCCTGATCCATGACTTCTTTCTTTCTTTTCTGGATCTGGAAGGTAAATTCGTGGGAGGAAGGATTCAGGAAAGTGACAAATTTCAAAAGAGCGTGGTTGTTGTGCCGAGCTACAATATAACGTCTGTGTAGTCGCTCGGGGGTCTACCTGTCGGGTCTTACGCGTCCCGCCCTAGAACCAGAAGACCACCAAAAATCAGATCCAACTGTAGCCCGAAACTGAAGAACTAAACCTTCCAACTGTGCTTCCCCTTCGTGACGATGGATGATTTTTTAGATGACGATGACGTGGACCTCTTGCATATATTTCGAGCGGGAGATAAGATTGTAAAGCCACAGAATCCGAAGGCGACAATTCTGAACAACATAGCTGCAGGGGTCCTGAATCATCGGCAAGGTAAGTGCAGCAGCAGGGTGGAGTCTCTTATCCCTGCTTACGTTACATAATTGCCCCGCCACAGCTACGGCGAAGCTTAGGGACGCCTACCGTAAAAATTGTTCGAACAACCACACTGCCCCAAGCGGCTACGTCCTCCAGCACATCGACCGGGAACACCTTCAGGTGAGTAGCCAGCAGAGTTTGTGTACGAAAACGATATGGTGTTTATTAGGGTGGATTTGACTGACACCAGCCGTTGTTGTTGTTGTTGCTGTTGTTGTTGCAGGTGTCAGAGCTTCAGCTTAGCGACAGCGGGGCAGTGTCGCTCAGCCAGAGCTTGTCGTATCATCTCATGACAATTGATCTGAGCAGCAACGGGATCTCGGACGTTGGGGCTGAGGCATTTGCCGCGTCGTTGGAGAAGAGCTCGCTCACGTCGCTGGACCTGAGCAAGAATCTGATCGGAGACTTGGGCGGGGTTGTCCTCATCAACTCACTGTCCAAGAGCAAATTGAGCCACCTTTCGTTGGCTGGAAACAAGTTGGGCGATATGTTTGCTCAAAGTTTTGAGGAGATTTACTTGAAGAACAAGGTGCCTGCAATACTGGCGTCCAAGAGCGATAAGCCCTCGCCTCCGCCAGCCTTGAACATCCGGTCAAGCTATCAGGGTTCGAGGAGGCAGACTCACATAAGATCAGGATCGGACGAGATGACTTCGTTTTATAGAGAGATGAGCGCAAAGATTGATCGCGACAGAGTGCCCAGTCTCGAATCCTTGGACCTCTCGGACAATCAGATCGGGGTTAAGGGGGGCAAGGCCTTGGCGAGGTGGCTAGTGGGAAGCACATTCCGTCTCTGTAGGATAAACCTTGGCTACAACCACTTGGGAGACCAGGGTGCAGCAGCCATTTTCTTGGCGCTCAATTTTCCGAATTGCAATAGGCTCGAGGATGTCGACGTGAGGTGAGTGTGGGCGTGGGTGTGGGTGGGTGTCGGTGTGGGTGGGTTGGGGGGGAGGGGGGCGTAGGCTGCGAACACATGTTCTAACAACAAGTCACACCAACCTTCATGCAATGAACAGCTTTAACGGAATATCTGACACCGGCGGGAGCTGGATCGTCGCGTCTCTACTGACTTTGTTTGGAGCCTTTGAACTCCAGCAGGGGGGGGAGGGAGATGGGCAGGCTGCAAAGGAAGTTTTCTTGAGTTTACCCGACACGGCCAAGGGCTGCGCTGCAAATCTACCAGAGTTCCCCAGCGACGTCGGTTCAAGGACGGGGTGCCTCTGTAGGGTGGACTTAAGTAGGTGAGTGTGCTGTGAGGTTGTGCTGGTAGTTGGGGGTGTTCAGCTTGGGTTGCATGCAATCATCTCGTCAACTCTAACTAACCTGCAAAATGCTCTATTTTATTACAGAAATCGGCTCGGAGCGAAGTCAGCAGAGGGGTTTGCGAGAATACTGTCGCTGCCCCCCATCAAACCAAACAGAATAGAAACGAAAAACAGCCTGGGAGACAGGATGCCATCTGCGTACGGCTTCGCAGCATCCCAGGGCAGCGCAAGAAAAACATGGGGGAAAAGCAGGTCGGAAAAGAAGTCAGGGCTAGCGAAGAACCCCGCAGGAGGTGGAGTGACGCTGTCGGAACTCAGGCTGGGGTGGAATGGGCTAGGGGCAGAGGGGACGAAGAAGATCCTGGGGATGGTGGGGGGGAGCTCGGGGCTCAAGTCACTTCGCCTCGAGAACTGCCTTGAGGGAGGGGGCGAAGTATTTGTTGACGAAAAGGTCCTCAGGCACTGCGACATCGTCACCAGCTTTCCAGCCAACAGTATAGGCGGCTTCGGGAATTTCAAAGCCGGGGTGGAGGCGACGGGGATGGAGGAGAACACGATAGTTGAGGTTGGTGTTAAGGGCATTGACAAGGATTTTGAGACTGCGGAGCCACCCTCGTTGCAGCGACTGAAGATGGGCGCAGCAGAATAACGAACGCAATTAATTTTTATTAAGAACGTCTATTGTTTCGCTTGTTATGAAGCCAAATGATTCCCTACGATTTCCCAGAGAAATATTTTATCTCGCGACAGAGGGATTTTAGTGGTCAATTTTGGTCATATTATCCACTTTAAGGCCTCTGAAAGACAAACCCTTGTGGTAAACTTTCCGAAAAGGCCAAATTTTATAATGAAAATCAATGATGAAAAGCTTTTTATCCAAATAAGGACCATATTTAGAATATTATGTACATTTAAGAACCAAATAGAGCGTTTTGGTTTCTACTTGCCATTTTAAAATTAAAAATAAAATCACATTTCAAATATCCCTTATAAATGGCATATATTCCTCTGAAAGACTTCAAATTGATTAATATGACCAAAATTTGTCAGTTAAACTTTCAAAAAAGCGAAAACGAAATACAAAATCAACACGAACTGTTCAAGAGCTGCCAGATCAACTGTAGCCTCACCTTGTATTGTTTGGCCGGGAGCCAACTGTATAGGCAGCCAGGCCACAACCTTCCATCACAACACCAGTCTCCAGAACCACCTCGCCATCGGCCCCTCACACCTTCGGAAAAGGCCAATGAGCGCTGCACTGTTGGACCTCCACGGCTTCACATTGAAAACGAGCCAGATCTTGATAGGGCACTACCTCTCGTACCAGCCCTCGCAAACGCTGATCGAAGTGTTGAAGCAGAAGGGCTCCTCTGAGGCGTCCATCAAATCCCTCTCTTCTTCACCTCGTCGGGTGATAATAACGGGCATGGGAAAGCACAGCTCTGCTACCGGCGGGCCCGTGCTGCGATCGTACGTGGAAAAGTACCTGACCGCGAAGCAGCACAATTACTCCTACGACAGGAGCAAGGGGTCCTTTACTACTACTCTGCGGCCACGCTCTTCCCTCCGAGGTGGTGGAACTCGCTACATCCCCCCGCCCTCCCAGTCCGTCGCCCCTCCACGCCACCACCCGCACCAGCACTCCGAGACCACCCAAACCATCCAAACCACTCCGCCAAAACCTCCATCCCCACCTAACCTACCAACCCCATCTTCCCTGAACGTACCATCGCCCTCTGTCAACAACTTTCCCCCACTAAAAAAGTCTCCCTCTTCCGATGACATTCAACGGGAGAATAACGAAATCAACCGGGCGATCAGGGCAAGTAGGGCGAGCATACACGAATACCAACAGAAAACAACGGAAGAGGAGAGCGCATTCTTATCGGCAGTGAACTTGAGTCTTGAGCAGACCATTCTGGATCAAGAATCAGAGGAGCTGCACCTCGCAATTTTGCAGAGCATAGAAGAGGAGTCGTCTAGAAGCGTCGCAAACCCTCACGTCGGCGGCGAAGAAGACGAAGAGGATGTGGCATTGCAAATGGCCCTCGAGGAGTCCAAGAATCAGATCGTGGCGGAGACGGTCAATACAGCGGAGGACGATTTGGAGTTGGCGATAAAAGCTTCCCTGATTGAAGGCGCAACAAGCATCGACGACGATAGCGACGACGCGGAAGCGATCAATATCGCCATCGCTGAGAGTTTAAATCTCTCAACCAAGGTGGAGAACGACGACGAGGACGATGAGGATCTACGGAAGGCCCTTGAGGCTTCCATGGCAGGAATGTAATGATGTAAACTACTAGACAAATAATTAATTAGAATGAGTTTGAGGGTGTAATAGCATTTTCGAATTATTTGTATATCGGTTTAAGACACACGGAAGATCATCCCAAGGAATGCCAAACATTACCCGTGCTGTCGCTCTCCTCGGACTTGTTCTGGTTAGGAAGATCTGTGGAGGAGCTATCTTTGGCGGGCGGAGAGGCAGACGTGTCGCAGTCGGTCGTGGAAGTCGATTGTTTCACGGATAGCTGGTGCTGGTGCTGGTGTGCTTGTGAGGTGTGGGAGGTGTGGGTGCTTTGTTTTTGTTTTGTTGCTGTGGGCACTTCGGGGCTGGGGTCGGAGGAACTGTGACGAGCGGAGTGAGCGTTAAGATTGAGTTAGATACTGCAGCATCGCTTCGCTCCTCGTAGTTGAGTTGGTCGTACCTTGGCTCGGAGGAACTATTGGGCTGCGAAGGCGGAGGAGAGTCGAAGGATTGTCGTTTTCCGCCGCTGACGCTGCTCCCGCTACTCCTCGCACTCGCGTAGCCCCGTCCGCCTCCGTGGCTGTGGGGAATTCGATTGTTCCGAATCTTGCTGGTGATGAGCATGGACGCGCCTTGGCAGGCCTCGCTAGAGCCGGAAATCGTCACAATCCTATTCTCGGTGCCGGGGACGTACTCTCCTCGTTGCGAGACTTTAATCCGAGCCCCCGACACGGCTTGCAGTTCGAGCATGGTCGTTCCGCCTCGCCCTAAAATGCAACCTATGACAGAATTCGGTACGGCCATCTGCATCACCGTCTGGTTGCCCTGCGTCGGGTCCCCTGGCGGGGACCCCGAGCTGCCGGCATAACCGTAGCTCAAGGCGTCTGCGTACCCTTGGTATTGAGGGGGGTAGCTTCCCGAGAAGTTCGAGGAGTAGTCTGAAGCGTACTGGCCGCTGTAAGGGTTGTAGCCCATGCTATTGTAAGGCATGGCAGCTGGCGGGAGGAATTGCTGCGGGGGGTAGCTTTGGGCCCCGGAGGCGTCGAGGGGTGGGGAGGGTCCAGGCCCTTCTCTCAGGGGGGTGGTGTGGGGGGAAAGTTGCGGATGTTGCTGTGCGAATGCGGAGTTAGTTTTGGGTGAGGAAAAAATCGCGGGGACGTGCTAGTCCTCTCACCTGCTGCTGCTGCTGTTGTTGTTGCTGTCGCTGCTGGGCCAAATGGCCCTGTGGAGGAGGCCCTTGGCTCGAACCTCTCCAGAACTGGGGGGACGGGGGGGTTGTGGATAGTTGATTCTGCGACCCGTGAAGCGGAGGCGGAGTTGTCTGATAGTGCCCCGGCATTCCGACGTGGGCCTCCGAGTAATAAGGTTTGTTATAGGATGTCGTCATATTGGAGTAATTACTCAGCGACGGATTTTCCACCATCTTCTCAATTATCATAGCTGTTATAGTGTAAACAATTGTTGGTTAGTATAGTAAGAAACGAGACACTCCACTTCACCTCATCTCATCTCATCTCATCTCATCTCATCTCATCTCATCTCATCTCATTTCCGCACTCACCCACTGCGCCACCGACGTCCCCCCCTTCCACATGCACAACGCGCTCGTTCTTCACGCCGGGACCCTTGCTCGACACCTTAATGCGGACATCAAACATCTGCCTAATCTTCTCGACCACCTCCCCCCTCTGACCCATGATGAATCCTATGCTCTGACTCGGCAGGAGCAGGCGCATCATCGGAGTGGGGTGGAGAGAGAAGATAAATGCCATCACATTGAGCAGGCCAGCCTGCGGACCCGTTATTAAGCAAACGCGACAGTCAGTGCCTGCGGGTTTTGAGGAGGGAGGAGGGAGGAGGGGAGGGAAGGATTAGGGGAAGGTTGATGGGAAGGTCGGGGCGAGGCACGAAGCTTGGAAGCTCGCGGCCCGCCGGCGATTTGTCGTTCTCACCTGGGAAGAATCCACCCGCCTGTGACAACTTGATCCTCGTTCCACTTGTGCTCTGCAAAGAGGTAATCGTCCCCCCGCCCTTGCCTATCAGAAGGCCCGAGACATTGTTAGTAAGCAGGAGCTTGATCGACAAACCGTCATCAGGGTTGGCGGTATGTCGATCAAGCACGCTCACAGCTACCTTTCGATCGGGCACGCTCACAGCGGGCGCTGTCGGTGTCGATGGCGTGAGGGGGGACCCTTCCATGGTCGGAGGGAGCTGGGGTGGGGTGGCAAAAGAAAGGGGCGAAGAGAACCTTGGCGACAGGCTACGGGGATCTGCGGCACGGCTCGGGACCAGTTATTCGAGAGGTGGCTGGCTTCCGATCAGTTTTGCAGGCCAGCGGGGGATTTAACTTTGAGAATTTTGGATCGAGAAAACCGATATCACTGCGAGGCCCTTTTTGTTTTGGAGAATAGAAAGATGTCGTGCGGTATTCGATGATCTGCGACTCGCCTGCTGCTTCCCTTGGTATATAAACCTGCAGAATGTGCACCGAATCAGTTATAAACGCGATTTGGAATCGAAATCAACCAAAGCACAAAATCAGATCTCTAGATCAACTTGCTCGTCGTCGGTGATTCAAAGTTAGAGCTCTGCAGAGCGGCTTAAGACTCGGCACCTGATAGAACGGCTCTCAACGCTGCTATCACGTCGAAAAAACCGATAACAACAGAAGTCACCGCGGAGAGTCGACCAGTCTCACAAACACCAAAATCCTCTTCCCTGTCCAATTTTCCCAGCCATCTGAAACCCACACCTTCAAGTCAAGCCAAACCGGCCTAGCCTCACCTCTCACCTCTACCACCCTACGCACCCTCCCTCTTTCTGGGGCGATATTCCACGGCAGCGCTCTGTCAGCTGAGTTCTGTTGGGGCAGGTCTGAAGGACTCTTTTCACACAACCCTTCTTCCTTTCCCTGAACATTTTCTTCCAATACGGCGTAGCGCCCGATATCTAACTTCGAGCCAGCATGAGCGACGTTGAGTCTTCATCTCATACTGTAGATAATGATGAAGGGACCGTTGAAGGTTCTCCTATGACTAGGTGAGTATATACTCTCAAAATCTTCATCCCATTCTTCTCTTTTAACATTTCTAATGTCAGTGGGCGAAGTACCGTCAGTCAAGACAGTCTGACCAGCAGTAGCAACAATACTGCGAGTCCTAGCGAGATATCTTTGAATGTGGCATCTCATGCGGCAAACAGGTAAATCGACGCAAACGATGCAAAACAAAAGCATCAAAACCTTGGCGAACGCGCCTTCTTCGACATTTCACATCTAACGAACCCAACACTACCCCCACAGCAACCGCGTTTACTCCTTCAACATCAACTCGAGCACCCCCCCCCTCCTCCCACCCACCCCCGGCACCACGACCACGACCACCAGCCAAACCCAAACTCCAACACCAACAAACCAACCTCCCCCAAACCAACATCCCCCCCGCCCGGTTACTCCCAACCCACTGTCCTCCCCCACTCCTCGCCCCCCCGCCCCCCCCGGTGTTCCCACCCCCTCCGAAGTACTGACGAACCGTCTCCGCGTCTTCTTCGGCCTGATAACCTGCCTCATAATACCCACCGCTACCACCCTCTTCTCCCTCTTGATCTGGATGCTCATTTCCGTCCGCAACGAGCACGAATACGAGTGCGATCAGCCCCTGAAGGCGTACGCTTACTTGGCCCTTATAGTCGCGGTGTACACTCCCCAGCACAGGAAGATCAAGAAGTTCGGGTTTGGGTACGACAGGGAGCGGGACGGGCCAAGGAGGCCCAGGAATGTGCTTTTATTTGACAGGGCGTACCAGGTTTGCTTTTTGCTCTATTCTATATTGGGAATCGTTTGGGTTCAGAATAGCAAGGTGAGAACGCGGCCCAGCTACAAATACACCGCCTCCTAACTCCTTTTGACCCTAACCCCCTTTTTGGAACAACAGACTTGCCATGAAACCGCTCCCCAACTGTACAAGTCCACCCTCACATTCGTGATTTGCCAGACGATCCTCCTCGTCCTCCTCCTCCTCCCCCTGATGTGCGTCCCTTGCATCTTCATATACCTCCTCCGCTCTGGCGTCCTCTTTGCCAACCCCAACGGCGCTCATGGCCGGACCATGGGCCTCGAAAAGTCCCTCTTCGAGCAGGTAAGAACGCTGTTGAAGACTTGGTACATAGACGTGCAATGTTAACCAGTACGCTTCGTTCGCCGCTCGCAGTTACCCATAATCAAATTCAACCCGGAGCTTTTCGACAACGAAATTCACCCCACTGAGTGCTGCATCTGCATGGTCGACTTCGACACCACCGACGATGACAAGGGCATAATCAAAACCCCGTGCTCTCACGTCTTCCACAAGGAGTGCTTGGCGACTTGGCTGAAGAACCACAGGCACTGCCCCCTGTGCCGCAAGGACCTCGGATTGGGTCCAGAACCTGACTCTCCTGCCCCCAATGAGACCACCCCTGTCAACTCAACCCCCAACTCCGCCGCAGTCATCGACAACTCGGGGACCACGTATAACACCGTTCCGCCCTCTGATCCGGTGCAAAATGTCTAGACACCGTCTCAACCTCAAAATACCGCGGATGAAATTTAAATGAAACCTTTTTTACAGCACAAATAATTGTCACCATCTTTTAACCTTAAGAACCCTCTGCTTCCTTCCTGAGAGTCTCTGGGATTTTCAGGAGACTAACCTTATCCTTATCCTTACCCCCACCCATCGCCGAATCATCCTCAGACAGAACTGGCTCAATCTTGTTCCCCGCAAATCCGCCACCCCCCCCAAACGTATCCCACATCATTCCCAAACACGCCGGCATCACTGCCAGCCCGTTGAACAACCCCAACCCCACCATGACCATGTAAGGGACGAAAAAGTACAGTCGAACAAAGTCGAACTCCGAAAAGGCCAACATCCCAATCCCTAGCACCGTGGAAATGCTGCCGTCAATTATGGGCATCGCCACAGTGTCGATGCAGTGTCGTATCCTTGAGTCGCCGTCGGCGGGTCCTCCCGGTCCGACGGAGAAGCAGTTGGCGACGTGTCCCACGAACTCTACGGAGATTCCGATGGCGCTCAGTATCGTTACCATGGGTAGCGCGCTCATCTTGATGCCGAACAACCCTAGCAAACCGTAAAGCTCGAAGAGCATAGTCGCCACGACTAGCGCCGTAGTCACTCCTGCCACCACCCCGCTCAGAAGGCAGCACACCACGCACACCGCCGCCACAGAACCAAGGCCGATCCGGATACCGTAGACGTCCAATATCATGTACTGCTCGAAGAAAGTGAACGGCGGCCCGTGGCCGAAGATGGACAGCTCGTCGTATGTTGGATCGTCCAGGTTCAGCTTCGTCCCGCTCTTGGCAAAGACGGCCTCCATGTACTCCATCATTGCGACAAAATCAGTTGATTCTTTCAACCCTTCAAGGTACACGGTGACTTCTCCGTACACCTGCCTCCTTGGCCCTTCCTCCCACTCCAAGTTGAGTTGGCTGGAGTGCTGCAAGGTCGCTGCAATCAGCTGGTTCCCGACGTCATCGTTCTCTTGCCACCACTCAAACGCGTCGGCGTATTCCTCTACTTTTATGAGCCCGTCTTCCGTCAAGTTGTAGGGCGAAGTCTCTGTCTTGTTTACGAATTCAATAAACGTGGGGAGCCACCACGACATGACCTTGTAAGTGTACGGGCAGTTCCCTATCTCCTCAATGAGGTCAAGGAGCTCCTGCTGCCTTCCGGGGAAGTCCGCGTAGAGGTTTCCTGTGCTTATTTGTACGGGGAAGAAAGAGAACTGAGATTGAAACGCAGTAGTGAATTCATTCTCCTTCGAGCCCTGCGTGCGACGCGTGTTAGCAATCGATAGATAGAGTCTTCTCCTTCACTCTTCCCTCTTCTCTCTTCACCCATCACTCTTCTTACCTTCTGCGCGACGTCGGAGAGACTCAGGCCTACTTCGATTTTGGAGCTCCCAACCCCGGCGATGATGATCATTATGACCTTAAGCAAAACAATCAAACCTTTCCCCTTCTTGCTACAGATGGCCACACCGGTATAAAATCGGATCTTTTCCCCAGTTTCTTTCAGCACCCTGGCATTGAACACCGAATCCATCGCCCTGAACTTTCCGAGGGACCTTTCAAAGATGCCCAGCAAAGGCGCAAAGCCACAGACCAGGAAGACGTAGTTTAGGACGATGACCACACAGCAAGCCTGGCAAAACGAGCTCACCGCCAGGACAGGAATCGTACTGGCACCCAAGAACGCCACCAGGTTGCAAGCCGACGTGAGAGTCATGCTGCGCCCCGCTTCTTCCATCGCCAAAACTAAATTACTACTTTTCGCACCGCTGGGATTCTTATTCGCGAAGTGCTGGAACGCTCTGAGCACCAAGAACATATCGTCGACGCCTGAAGTGTTGCGTTGTTTATTAAAGTAAATGGGACAAGGAAATAGTGAGTTAGAACGATCTTCCTCCTTCGCTCGACCACAATTAATCAACAATAGACTTACCTAGGCCCAAGGCAAGGAACGGCAGGATGGAGTTTGTCGTCACCGAGGTTGGGATGCTCAACGCAGCCATCCAATTATTAGACACTCTCTGCGTCAAAAAAACTAACATGAGCCCCAGAAGGGAGCAGGCAGGCAAAAAGATTATCGAGCTGGCCATGACGAACATCGAATAAAGCGCCATGACAATTACACCGGTTACGATATAGCTCATGTTTTCTTCACTGACGTTTAACAAGATGTCGTAGAGCGCGTTGTCCCAGAGGTAGAGGATGGTGCTTCCGTCATCCCTCTTCTCCTCGTCAAAGAGCGCCCTTAGATTTAGTTTGAACTCTGCCAGCAATTGATAAGCGTCCTCCTGAGTTATACTATGGTCGCTAGCCAATTTATGGCTATCTCTCAATTGGACTAGAGTGTAAATAGCGCTGCCGAAGATGATGTTGTCGTCCTCATCAGTTTTGATTCCTCCCAGCAAAGCCGGGGTTGGCCAGTGCATGGCGTCAACGTTTCGGACCCACCCCTTACAGCCTTGGGTGACCGTGGCCTTGATTTCCGCATCCGTCAACTCAAAAATGCTGCCCAAGTCGCTGTAACCCTTGATTCCGTAAAAATCTTTTAGCATTGTTGACATCTCAGGATCAACTATGTCCAAGACGGTGTACATCGTGGAGATGAAGTTGTCGGTGTATGTGGGATCCGAATGGATAAAGTCAACGCCCCCCTCGGCGAAGCAGTCAAGAATCTCCATTCTTGTGCAGGGAATTATCGAGTTGAAGTCCTGATTTTTGTTGAAGGGTGTGTGTGGTGTTTGTGGTGTGTATGAGTGTGAGAGAGGGTTGAACAAGAAAAATTTATTGTCAATACTCACCTCCATACCCGCGGGAGTGTCTATCTTGGAGCACACGTCAGAGAGGAAAAAGGTTTTAGTGTACCTGGAACCCGACTCTATATCAGTAACTTTCTTGGTCACGTTAAGGATGTTCCATGGACCTACGGAAGATATACTCCTCCAGAAGTTGTAATGTTTAGTCATGAATTCGGAAGTCAGCACGTCCTCTTGAATAGGGAACGTGTCGACAGAGTGCAAGAACGTGTGGTCCCCACCCCCCAGCTTCTCATACTCATCAGACGAGTCAGGAGTTGGGCTAGGCCCAGGCGCAGGCGCGCGGGGATCTTTGGTTCGCTTGTATTTCACAAAGTCGGCAATAAACTTTGGCCTCAGATTGGTCGACTTTGACCAAAGGACTGCAGTATGATGGGACGAGGGGATCAGGCGAGTTAGTAGGTAGTGTCTACAGTTCTGTTAGGGTATGGCATTACTTACGTTCAACGTCGGTGATAAGTTCGGGCTCCCGCCCATAAAATACAGTAGCTAGTATTACACACAGGAAGAGGGGTAAAAGACAGTTGGGGAATGGATAAAGGACCTTTGAGGCAAGGCCCGACCAGAAGCCGCCTTGTGTTGCCTTCATATGGGAAGCAGGGAGGAGTCAGGGCCGGGAATTCAGTAACTTAGGACGTTGATGCTATTAATACTTGCCGACTGAGCGTTTCAGAGGATACCTCGTCGACGGCAAAGATGGTTGAGGGGGAAAAGGAAGACCTAGCTGTTTGGGGCGGTAGGTGGAGTTTCAGGTAATGTATCTGACTCCTTCGGTTTACTGGGAACAGCGGGAGCGGTGGTGCTATAGAAGGATAGTTGGGGGATGTACGGTAGGCAGAGCGTAGGAGGAAAGGATCTAGGAGAAGGTCTCAGGTCTCAGACCAGGTGCCCAGGCTGGTGCCCTCCTGCTGTTTTTATTTCGTTCCTGTCCGCCGATCGACGGCGTAGCAATTAATCTTTTGCCAGCATACAAACAACAGCGTTTCTTCACGAGTAACAGCCCCCCTCAAGCACGATATATAGTTATATGTTCGGAACCCTCTAACTTCTCCTTCACCATCCGCATCTCTACTATCAAATCCGAAAACACGCACAATGCCTGAGACTAACAACGCCTTGGCGATCCCCATCTCGTTGTTCGGCAACGCTGTGAATAGTGCCGGCTACATATTGTGGAAAGTTGCCCACGTTAGGCAGCAAGCAGCGGCAGCAAAAAATCCATCGCCGTCAAATCCCCCTCTTCGTAACTGCCTTTTCTGCAAGCTCCCGGCCGACCACTATTTGTTCACGCCGCTGTGGTGGGCCGGTTTGATTTTGTATGGAGCCGGATCATCCTTTCACGGCTTCGCATTGAGCATCGGCTCCATGACAGTGATTGCGCCAATGGACTCCCTAACTCTCGTTTGTAACGCGCTCTTTGCGCCCATAATCCTCAAGGAGAAGTTTGACCGCTTTCAGGCGGTGGGTACCGCGCTCATAATCGTTGGAATAGTAGGGCTGGCTCTTTCTTCGCCCGAGGATCCCGCCGAGTTTGACAGCACCGACTCGTTCGGTACCTACACCGAGTTCAAATGTATCAGTATCTGGTCTATTTGGGGCGCTGTTGTTTTTGCCCTTTACGTCCTCGAAAGGCTACGTTTCCGCAACGCGCAACCGGACGCACAAAAGGATCCCGACGACTTTTCAGCAGTGCACTTGACGATTGTGTGCTTCGTGGCGGCCTACTTCGCTGCTCTTTGCCAGCTTTTGCTCAAGTCCCTCTTCTCCCTCCTTGCCGAGGGAGGAAAATCGTTCGAGACATTCGATATTTACGTGGTGTTCTTACTTTTCTTGGCAACCGATATTACCATGGAGATATTCAGGCAGAGGGCCCTACGGCAGTTTCCAGGTGAGGGCGAATGCGAGGAAACAATACGAAAGCGACGAACCAAATATCTAACACGTCTCTTTACAGCTCTTTATGTTGTTCCCGCGATATCTGCGATGCTGCTGACGGGCAGCGTGGTTTTGGGAGGCGTTTGCTTCAAGGAGTTTGAGGCGCTCACGGACGAGGAGGGGATGGGCTTTGCTATCGCCATCTTCTTGTGTATTTTCGGCGTCGTTGTGCTAAACTCTAAGGAGCTCCTGGCGAAACAGGGTGGAAAGAAAGTAGCTAAACTTCAGTATGCCGAGCGAGTCATAACTGATGAAAAACTATGATATTTTCATTAAACAAAATAGGATGTTATTTTATTGCTGCTGCTCGAACTCCCGGATCATCTCCACAGCTCGCTGGTCGCCCATGTCTGCCATTTTCCTCAACTTCTTGATCATCTCCTCCTTCTTCTTCTCGGCCTCTCCCGCAATCTGCTGAAGGATACTTTTAGCCTCGTCATCTCCAAGATCGGCCGCTTTTTTGAGAGCAGGAGCAGCCTCCTGAACTCTCTGCAAGTCCAAGAACAAGAGACCGAGGTTTCTTGCGCTGGCTCCGTCGCCCAGCTCCATGCCCTGCTTTAGGAACGTCTCAGCTTTGACGACGTCCTTTTCGAGACCATGAGCCCCACAAGCGTACGCCGACCCGACATCACCGCACGCCATAGCCCGCTGAGGATGACCCTCCTGAGAGGCAACCTTAATAGTTTCGCGAATGACCTCTGCACCGTCAACGGAAACGTCATTCGAAACGCCTCCGTCCGTATCCAGCGCATACCTCAGCTCCATCCCCCTCAGCTCAGCGTTGTCAGGGCAGCTCAGCAGAGCACGCATAACCACAGCACGCCTCTCCTCGACACTGGCACCGTCAACGTCAAGAGCGGCGAGCAAGCGAAGGTGACCCTTGGCGAAATCTGGTTTGGCGAGGGTGCAGAGCTCCGCGTCCTCCTTAGCCGCAGCGGCGTCTTTCTGCTTGAGCATCGCCAAACTGCGATTGGAAAACAGAGCGTGAAGCACGTGGTTGGAGTTATTGTCCAGCACATGGAGCACTCCGGGTTTGACCAACTCCTCATTGCTTCGCCCATCGAGGATCAGATCGATGCCTAGAGTGTACATTCTTCCCGCGGTGACATAGTCCCCCTTGTTCAGTGCTGCAGTTTTAGCGCGTTTATAGTATGGGTAGTATGGTGTTAACAATGGGGGGGATTTTTGTGTTAACGAGTTGGTATTGCTAGACGGTTCGCCTCCTCAGCTTCTCACCTTCGTTGCCCTGATTTTTGAGGCTGAGGGGAGACTTAGCATCCAGCTGGCTGTGCTCTGGGGAGATCTTCTTCTGCGCGAGGCTCGACATATTTCTGTGTGTGTCGGGTTAGATGGAGAGAGTTGATCGAGAGGGTTGAGTAATTGTTGTCCTCCCTCCAAAGAACGTTTTGCCGCCGATTGCTTTGCTTTGTTAATTTCTTGACGTTTGAGTTCGGAGGCTTTACCTTCAGATAGACACGTAAGTAGATAGAGAAAATAAATCTTTAGATATGTTCGACAATTCCGTAATAGCTATCACTTACAGTTTCAGGATTTTGCCACAGGATCTTGATAAGGCTCTGGAGGAAAACCCACTGGTCAAAATGAAAAGACGAAATTCAAAACAATAAAGTGATGGTTATTAGGGCGCCGTGTCTTTCCCCTCCCATTGCCGATGCGCCACCCGCTCCACTTCACCCCTTTCCCCCACCTTGTTCTTTGGACCTCGTTCAAAGACAATCTCCAAAGGCCTGCTTGCCCCAATCACCATGTCTAGCACCTCCTCGTAGTTCTTGCCCGCCGTGCTCACGTTTGCGACCCGCACGACCTTGTCGCCCACCTTAACCCCCCCCCCCTGCTCGGCGGCTCCGAGCTCCCCGTCCTCTGTCACTGTGAAGGCCTGCACCTCGACCCCAACTCCGTCCGGCGCGTCATTGAGCATCATGCCCAGGCGGGCCTCCCCGAAAACCACCTTGAACTGCGTCGTCAGGTTACCGTCGGCCATCATAGCCTTGATCTGTTCCAGGTTGGCATTTGCTGGTGCCTTGAAGTCCTCATCGTCATCCGCCAGGGCGGCATCCTGCTGGACAAGAAGATCGCAGGGGAGATAAAGCGGCGGGCTGCCCGCAACCCTGGTGAGCGAAGCGGGAGGGTGGCGAAGGCGACGAGTTAGATTTGACGAACGGAGAACGATGAAATGGGAGGGTACTAGGATGTGGATGCAAGGCAAGGCAAGTAACCTCACCTGTACCCGAGCGGCCCGGCCCCGCACTCGCTACACAAAACTATCTCTACAGTCTCGCCCGCGGGGTGAGTCACCGGCTTGCTCATACCGACATTGTCGAAGCAATCGATATCAGGGATCTGCCACCACTGGGTGTAATCTTTGGACTCCCATGTGAACTCGACCTCTGTGCCTCCTGGGGTGAAGTCTTTGTTGGGTCTAGGGATATAGAGAGTTCTAGATTCATCCGGGATTAGGGTGCCCACTGTGGACAGCATTCGAGACGTGCAGCGTGGGCATCTCAGAATACCGGCGTTGCACTCGAAGAGACCATCCTTTCTTGTAAGCCTTCCTCCGAGGATGCCGGGGTGTTCGACGACAGGGATACAGGTGGGAGGAGGGGGAGGGTCGTTCGGAGTGGGTTCCATTGGATAATGATGATGATATTGGTATGATGGGTGGTCGGAGTGAAAGGGGGGATAGGTATTTGTGATAACGCTGAGGATGGTAGATTGGGAAGTTTAACAGGATTTTTTCGCCTGGACTGGGTCACCCCTGACAAATTGTCAGATTTCACATTATTTGTTGACGTACACGTAATAATTGACATGTCCCACGCCAACGAGGAGCTAATTTTTAGAAAACTTGTAGAGGCTCAGGCCAATACATTTAAGGAGCTGTTCGCGGAGCAAGGCGAACTTGGGCAAGCCCAGTCTGGTCAGGGACACGAGCAGAATTACCGTCTCGCAGTTCCTGAGCGAGCCCGTGAAGAGCGGCCGCCAAATCCTCGGCTTTAACGACGCGAAGAAGGCGCTCGAAGGAATCGTGCTCGAGAAGAGCCTCTCAACGCAGCTTGAGAAGATCGCTGTGGCCACGAGCAACACAAAGAAGAACAGGGCCCCCTTCCGCCACCTCATGCTGCACGGACCCCCCGGAACTGGAAAGAACATGTTCGCTAGGAACCTTGCCCAGAACTCAGGCCTCGAGTACGCCATTCTTACCGGAGGAGATGTCGGGCCGTTGGGGAGGGACGCCGTCACTGAGATCCAAGCTCTTCGACTGGGCTCACCTCTCGCAAGGGACTGCTGCTCTTCGTCGACGAGGCCGACGCCTTTTTGCGCAATAGAGAAACCAAGGTGATCAGCGAGGACGTCAGGAACGCCCTCAATGCATTTTTGTACAGGACCGGAACCGAGACCGACAAGTTCATGATGGTCTACGCGTCCAACAAGCCCTCCCAGTTCGACGGGGCCATCACCGATCGTATCGACGAGATGGTCGAGTTCGGCCTGCCAGGGGCGGAGGAGAGGAAGAACATGATCAACATGTACATCGACAAGTATTTGAAGACACCCGCTAGGGCCTGGGCGAAGAACTGTGAGCTGTGAGGGCGGATGACGCGGGCGGTGACAAGCTATTTAAATCTTTTAAATTATAAACCTGTGTGTTGCTATTTTCGCGCATTGTCGTGTATTGGGTAAGGGCCGGCGCCGGTTACGGTCGTTGACGAGATTACGTCGCATTTGAAGTTGATGTAAATAAGCTGGTTTTGTTTTTATGTAATGTTACTGTTGTTGTTTTTTCCGTGACGAACTCTTCCTTATTTTTGTTCAACACGCCCTTCTTCTGTTTTTATTTAATTAAACCCCCCTAATTTTCGCGATGTCCCGACCCCACTACAACCCCTCTATATAATAATCGCGACCCCTCCCCCCTAACCCTCCCCCGAGTCCCCCCTCCCACTAAAAGATGCTCCCCCGCCTCTTCAACTCCAACCCAAAATCTGACGCCTTTGGCGAAACTGACATCGAGAGACTCTCCTCGACTCCCGTCAACACAGCTCTCAAAGGCGTGAACTTCAGCAGCGCCAGAATCAGCAAATACACGCGTACGAGAACGAAATTAAAACGAGCATGTGGCGAGTGATATGAAAATTCCAGAAGCTGATAAAATTAAAGAAAATATAATGCAGGTTGACGAGGCGGCCGCGTCGATCGAGGCGCTGCTGTCAGTGCAGGCGGAGGACTCAATGCTGGTGGCCGCGTCGGTGAGGTACTTGCCAGCGGCGCATGACGAGCAGGTTGACGAGGCAGCGCCGCTGTACTGCCCGGCGCTGCAGTCAGAGCAGGCGGAGGACTCAATGCTGGTGGCCGCGTCGATGAGGTACTTGCCAGCGGCGCATGACGAGCAGGTCGACGAGGCGGCCCCACTGTACTGCCCGGCGCTGCAGTCAGAGCAGGCGGAGGACTCAATGCTGGTAGCCGCGTCGATGAGGTACTTGCCAGCGGCGCATGACGAGCAGGTCGACGAGGCGGCCCCGCTGTACTGCCCGGCGCTGCAGTCAGAGCAGGCGGAGGACTCAATGCTGGTGGCCGCGTCGGTGAGGTACTTGCCAGCGGCGCATGACGAGCAGGTCGACGAGGCGGCCCCGCTGTACTGTCCGGTGCTGCAGTCAGAGCAGGCGGAGGACTCAATGCTGGTGGCCGCGTCGATGAGGTACTTGCCAGCGGCGCATGACGAGCAGGTCGACGAGGCGGCCCCACTGTACTGCCCGGCGCTGCAGTCAGAGCAGACGGAGGACTCATCTCCAGTCGCGCCACTGTTGATGTTCTTCCCTGCCGGGCAGCTACAGTTGGAGTAAAGCGACAATAGTAGCGGAATTTGTGTGTAAGTTGAACTGTCGAGCATAGATTGACGTCCTTGTCAACTCAACGATCTTTCCGACCAAAAACTTTCTCACCTTGAACATGAACTGGAGCCTTCACCAGAGAACTTTCCAGCATCACATGGTATGCATCCTGAACCTACGCCGTACTCCCCTGCTGGACATGAGAGGGAGCATGTCATTTTGGACAAGGGCGGGGATTGGGGAGGAGTCGGTGAAAGGTTGTGGAGGGTTAGAATAGGAGAGGGAGTTGTGTGTGATGTGGATTGTTAATTCCTCTATTTTGAACGGATTTATCTCAATTTGGGAGCGCAAATATTCACAGACTTTGTTTAAAACAGCGAGATGACGGTCGAATATAATTCATCGAGCTGGTCGTATTTTGGAGGTTTCGTCGTCTGCTGTATTGAACTTAACCGATATCGAAGCTCTTGGTCGTTCCTGATATGGTACCAGGATCAGATGGATAGTTGTAGGTATCCAAGTCAGAGCCAGCCGCTGGTGTGCCACCCCAGTCTGGTGGGCAGGTAGAATGAACAGTGAGAGAGGCACTCTCTTCTACGCGGATATCGTTGCCGTAGTTGGTAGCTGTATTCCCATCAAAGTCAGTCGTGTAGAGATTTATCGTCGTGCCACTTTCCCTTGCAAAAATACCACCACCATAACTGGCTTGGTTTGATGATAATTTACAGCCTTGGACGGATATGAGAGCAGAAGATCTAATAAACAAAGCTCCCCCATCATTACTTCCACTACTACCGTCTAGAAAATGGATCCCTGCAAGTGTCATTGTACCTCCACCTGTGCCATATATGTTCATTAGCCGGCGACTTTCTGATCCGTCGAAGACGCAATTGTGAAGGGCGCCCGAGCATACTAACGAAAAGTAGATCTCATAGGTGGAATACACTATGTGTCCATAGGCATACGGTGAACCTGAGAAAGTCCCTACCCCTAGAACTACATCATCTCCATTATCAACGATGTTGTTGCCGTCGTCGTAACCACTATGTGCACGATTACTGATGAAGTTAAATAGGACTGGGTGGTCGTTGGCGTAGTGCACTGCGGCCAGGACGGGAGCCACGACGAGGACGATGACGAGAAAGGCCAACTTAAAAAAGCGGGGCTTGGACGCTTGCCAGCGAGGGGACCTAGGGAACCTTCGGCCTGCGCCAGCTTGGCCAGAAGCTTGACCAGCTGGGCGCTTCTCAAAGAGAATTTGTTATAATCTTGAGTTAGAATTTACAGTATATTACTCAGAAATACACCTTTTTCGAATTCTCACCTTTCTTCTAAAACTGCTCAAAGCAGAGCCTACGGAGTCGTCCTCGACTTCCTCGCTGAAGGCGGAAAATCTGTTTCGACCCGGGTCGGCGTTGTCCAATCTTTCGCGTTTAGGTTTGCTGCTGGTAGTTTCCACGGTGTCTCTACCATAGTTGGAAACGGACGCGCAACTGACTCTGGTATTCCTCACGGAAGTTTTGACGGAAATAAAAGGAGCTCCACGAAACAGAACTTTCTCAAGTTTAGACCTGCACTGCTCTAAGTCACACAGACGGACAGTAGGTTCCATCTCGCCGACGTTTTCGAAAAAGAAGTCGGGGCGGGGCTGAAGTTGCTGCGAGAAGGAGGAGGAGGGGGAGGGGGGGGGG
>BRXX01000161.1:61573-85147 GCA_030267905.1 Triparma verrucosa
GGGGGGGGGGGGAGGAAGGGGTATAGAGATAGGATCGAATGGCGGTGAGAAGGGAAGGAATACCTTATTGGTGTGCTTACGTTCGTTGTAGCGACCATGTGGAAGATAACACTCTGAGGCGTAAAATGAGAGTGTTAGAAGGGATCGAGTTGTGTATTAGAGGAGTTCTATAATAGCAGTGGTATCTTGCAAGAAAACGACCCCAAAATATCTAGATCCTGGCATAATACTCCCCACTAAACAACAACAACGAAACGCATTGGCTTCGCAACAAATCAAAGCTGAAGAATTCCCCACAACGTAGCGAAAACGGATTAATCTACGTTTGACAAATATAGTAAGGGTCGTCCATAGAAAAACCGAAAAAGAATAACCCCACCCCTAGCGCTGCTTCTACGTACTTTCTCTGTCAAACAAGGGACGACAGTAGAGAGAGACGCCTTGGGAGCAAAAGTGCATCTGAAATGCCTCCCACATGTGAGAATTTCAGAACATCGCCACGGCAATAAAAATGACGACATCGCTCTCAAAATCCAACAGGACAACCACCCAAACATTCTCCCCCAACTTCCCGCCGCGCAAACCTCCACACTCCATCCCCAATAAAGTGTGTGGATCGAGGAGGGGAGGAAGATAGGGAGGAAGATAGAGGAGCAGGGTCAGACGATCAGGGAACAGGGCCTTAAGATCGGAGAACAGGCTCAGACGATCGGGGTGCAGGGGCAGACAATCGGGGAGCAGGGAGAGAAGATCGAGCTGCTGGAGGGGAAAGTGGAGGGCCTGCAAGAGATGACATCCTCGTCCAGCTCAATAACTGCAGCGAGACCGTCTGAGGCTGTTCAGACGGGGAAGTATGTGAGGAGGTGGAGGATTGTATTCCTCCTCTTCATTTTAGGCTACGAGTACATCTTAAAACCCGCCATCCGCCGACCCACAACCCGCCCCCACACCCCTCCTCAGTAGCAACAAGCCCAAACTCTGACGCCTTCAGCTTCAGCTCTAACGGCACCATCAATGCGCTCTGAAAAATAAAAAAACCAATCATGCTGTTTAGATTTAGATTTCACGATATATATTTAATTACTCTGAATGCCCGGCATGCTGAACCACTCCTCGATCTTGTTCTTGTCAACGTCCCTCCACGTCGGTGATAAGTTTAGACGAAGGGTCACGGCGGTGTCAAATCGAGGCGTGGAAGGCAGCCCGTTTCTAGGAACGATGGGCGCCAAGAGAAACTCCTTAACATACCATGCCTGATCGAAGTCGTCGAGCATTGCAACGATAATGTTCAGCTTCTCCAAATACTGCGACTCCGTGTACGGGAAGGAGCTCTGCGACAAGTGCGGCCCGTAAATGTTAAAAGCCGTCTGGCCCGTATTTCTCAGAATCGCCACGTCGTGGTACTTCCCGTACTTTGCCCTCACGAGCTCCGCGAGTTCCACCGCTGAAGAAATTTGTCTCGAAGGAGACCCTAGCACGGGCGCCTGAAACGATCTAAACTGCCTCAGCTCCTCCTCCATCTCCTCGGACGATAGCTTTCCCGCCTCGCCGTACATCGTGACGGCGGCGCTTCCGAGTGCCGAGGTCCCTGAAAAGGTCTGCACGTCGTTCTCGCTCTCCTCGATCATGCGTGAGTACATCTCCAAAGACTGAGCGCCGCCCCATGTCAGCTGGGATTCAGCGCTGGGACCAGCCCGAGTACCCTTCATGTTTTCGGGCCTCCTATCGGGAGACCATTTCCTCTGCGAGAGCGGAGGCGTGGTTGGAAATGAGTCAATCTTAACAGTCCGTGGGAGCTACTCTTCTCTTCTCTTTTCTCACCTCCTTCGCGCCTTGGAACAAGTCCCACACCTCGTCGTCAAACGCCTTCTGCGCTTTCTTTATCGAATCGAATACGTCGTCCAGCTGGAAGTCCAGCTGGAAGTGGAGTGGCATGAGTCGTCCTCGTTGTCCTGGTTGAGTTGGCGAGAGAAAACAAGCTTGAAAGGCATCTGCTGAGCGTTGGGCAATGAACATAGTCACTAGTACCAAGAAAAATATTGCTGATATACCGGTATTTTTTGACGGGTTCATCTTAAGTCTATCTAACTTAAAATAACCCTTTTAGCATGTAGTCAAATTCCATCGAATGAAATGAGTTGGAATAGGACTTAATGAGTTGGACAAGGACTGCCGGTGCGCTCTCCACGGCCGGATCCATTGTAGCCGCGTCATTTGGATCTCACGGCCTATCCAAAGTGCCTGAGTACACGCCTAAAAAGCAAAAACAGTGGGAAATCGCGAACCAGTTCCACCTCCTGAATAGCGTCGCTCTGACTTTTCTGTCTCCTTTGCTCGCCAAGGAGCGACTGTGCTTGAATGTCGCCGGCGGCCTGCTGAGCTTGGGAATTACCGGATTCTCGGGATCAATTTACGCTAAGGTGTATACGAACGATGATAGATTTGGAAAGGGAGCTCCGGTGGGCGGAGTCGCTTTGATCTTTGGTTGGTTGTCAATAGCGTTGCTGAGAAGATAACACAACGTAAGGCTTTTTTCAACTAACTGTTCAACTAACTATTTTCTCTTTCCTTTTCTTCTTTTGTGTTATTTTACGCTTTCTTCTGTTTCTCCTCTTTGCCCTTGCGCTGGTGTTCCGCGGTCTCGATCCAACCCTTGTGGTAGAAGACGAAGGCCAAACGACAGTAACCCGAGTCTTCTGGCCCGCTCATGTTGCTCTCGACTTTCTCTTTCTCTAACTTTAGGTTTTTACTAACTCTGACTTTAGGTTTTATGTTTGGCCTTGCGAAATGTAAGATCCGGTTCAAATCGGGCACACTGTACGATTTCGTGGCGTCCACAATCACGTACTCAGAGGCCGGGCAGCTCCGATTGGGCGGACAGAAGGTAATTGGCGGTATTTCCCCCGCGCTCTCACCCTTCACTTCGACTTGAGCAATCTCCAAACTAACCCACGGTTTCTTGACGCTATTCAGGCGATCGAAGTGGGGGAAGACGTTCGCATCCCGGTTGGACAGTACCGCCGTGATAGCGTCGAACTTCATCCAGCCCTTCTCCAGTTTTATCTCCGGAACGCCGATCTCGAGTAGCTGACCTCTCAGCTCAGCGTACAACGCTTCGTAGAGAACTTCAAGCCGTTGCTTGTGTAGCGTTCTTGCGGGGTGATCTGCCTTGATGTCGAACGGCCTCTTCTGCTTGATTCGCTCGTCCGCATCAATTTTATCCTGTGCTTCGCCCGCTCTCTTCTGAGCAAGTAAAAACAGCCCGAAGAGCTTGGGAACTGCGCGAAAAAGACCGATTGTCTCGCTAACACCAGTTAGGCCCGGGAGCCTGATGCCAACGTTGCTTTCAGCATAGTCCGACCCCACGGGCGGTTTCAATTTTCCAACTTTGCTCAGGCGTTTAAGTCCACCCTGATCTACAACTTTCCTCAAGCCTTCGAACGTCATTGTTTCTTCAGGCCCCACGTGCTGCTGGTAGCCTAACCCAAGATCTGACGCTTTGTTGCCACGCCCGACTGTTTTCATCAGAGACGCTACTAAATCGAGCTCTTCGTCGCTGAGCTTCAGGGCGGAGTAGTCTTTTCCGTCCTCCATCACGTAGTTATCGTCCTGAAGCGAGGGACGGGTTTGAATTGGAATTCCTTTATCCTCAGGTTCGAAGTTAACCTCGTCGACTTCACCTCCCACTCTCAGGGCCTCCTCTTTGACGTAGCCTTCCGGGATGCGAGACCAGGGATCAATGATCCCCCCTTTTTGTCCAGGATGTTCACAGATATGATAGTCGTATCGTAAGAATTCTAAGTCCTCATCCTCGCGGTCACTGAGACTTTCGAGATCCATCTTTTCGTGGGGGTCGAGACCAGTCAAGGAATTTATCTCCCTCCACAACCAACTCGCAGAATCCACGTTCTCACTCCTTTGCTCTTTCATTCGCATGAAGAACAATTTAGGATCGGTTATTCTGCAGATCTTGTCGACTAATTCAGGTCGAGCGGACTTGGCGACGACCCAGACCTGTTTTCCGACGGTCATCTTGAGCGGCCTTAGAAGCTCCTTGAGCTTCTCCGCCAACTCCTCAACGTTCATTCCCGTCCGCAAAACTGTCCCATTGATCGCATGTAACCAGCATCCAACTAAAGTAGGTTTCTCTGGGGCCTCTGTGACAACGATTCGGTGGCCACGTGCTCGCACGCCAACTCCAAGCTTCGGAGTGTCAACGGTGAAGTCGTGAAAAACAACGTCTGCTTTTGGGACAGGGGGAGGAAAGAGACTCGGTCGATTGTATATGATGCTAACGCCGTAGTGGGACGGCATGGGAACTTCTGTCAGGACTTTCGGTTCTGCTTCTTCTTTGCCCTCATTTTCTGGAGGCGTCCCATCATCTTCCGGATTGCCTGCCTGACGCACCCTTACATGACCAAAATATTCAGCGCTATACCCCCGATCGTCCCTCCGTTTCCTCTCGATCAATGCCTTGCAGAAGCGCCGCGTTTTCTCATCCCAGTACAAACACTGCAACCCTTCGATTTTCTTCATTAAAGTGATCGCCCTCATATTTCTTCCGCGCGGAGGACAGAGGCCTCCGAGTACACTTTCTTTGAAATCCTTGAGGTCGCGGAATTGATTCACGCCCAAGACGTTGTATGATTCGTGCGCTGACGTTCTCGGTGGTGCTCTATTCGCTTCTCGGTAACGTGCGACTGAACGACGGAACTCGGTGAACTCACGCTTCCTCTTACGCAGCCAAGAAATAAACATGCTAGTTCCGACATAGGTCTCGGACGACCCAAACTTCGAACAGAGACTTTTTTGCAAGGGGGGGGAAGAAGGATGCAGTGGGAGTGAGAGTGGAAGTGGGAGGGATTGGGGGCGAGGGTAACGGGGGTACGAGAGAGGCAGCGAAAATGTAAATTCGTCTTACCTCGGCTCAACTTGGGACGGGCCGAACGAGAGGCTCAGGGGCGAGGTTTCTGTTTCCTTTATAGGCGCCGACTCTTCCTTGCTTCCATCCATTTGTGAAAAACTACAAAAGCCCCTGTCTGTTAGAGATGTCAAATGGTATGGATTAGAGAGGAGAGGATAGGAGAAAGACGAGAGATATCGGACCGTCGCTCGTGCGGAGATAATGCAGTCAGAGGTAACGAGTCGAAAATAATTCAGCAAAAGATTGTCAGTGCAGTTTTCCAGTCTTAATTGTGGTATAGGCTGTGAGAAATATAATGATGATATGGCCAAAGATTGTTGAGTTGCAACTTTATTAGAACAAATGATTTTCTTTAGTCTAACTAAACAATTAAAGGAACAATCCCACGGCCGTAATTATGCAGTACATCTTGCAATTATTCCTATCTTTCTTCTTCTCGTTCGGCCAGAAGTACTGGACCATGTTGTCCTCCTCCTGGTTCCAGTAGGCGGAAACTGTAAGTTTTTCAGGGAGAGGGGAAAGGAGGTAGAGAGCGAGAGCGAGAGGGGAGTTAGAAAGCATTCAAAAAAAGCCCTCCGCCAGTTGCAGGGTGTCTCCGGCACTCACCCGACGAGTGCAGACCGGCTCCGGATGCCTGCATAATTTGGCAAGTAACAATGTACTTGTAGGGCTTCTGTAAATCAGCCATCTGTTTCATGCACCTATCGCATATGGTGTCCACCCACTGCTGGACGAGATCCTCGTCGTAGGAGGCCTTGTTGAGGACCTCGTCGACGACGTTTTGGAGGATGGGTTTGACCTGGTCGGGTTCGAGGGCGGGGTGTGTGAAAGAGGGTTAGTTGGAAACGGCGTAGCGATCTGCGGCTTAGGGCGTCGAGATCACCAATAGCGCCGCGGGGGATGTGCCTGAATTCGGGGAGCCTCGTTAACCTCCGCCCCTGGGGTTTGTGTTGTTCTTACCTGCTCCTCATTGAAAATCAGCTGTTCGAGTTTAGTTTAATGGTTTTACAGCGAGCCGGAAGTGTTAGCTTTCATATATGGCAGTCCTTCCTTCCAACTAGCAAGCGGCCGAAAAAGCGAGCAATATTGAAAAGCCGGCGCGTGAATGCTTGCAAAAGGCTTTCTAGTTTCCCAACTCCGATTAAACCCCCGGGGGTTTAGGAGGGCCTTGCCGTTCTCTTCGGACCAGTCGATAAGTTACATCGGGGAGACTTACCTCCTCACTGGATTGAAGCTCGTCCATCCTAAGTTAAAACCCAAGATCGGGGTTGTCAGCAGGAAGGTTCCTTTGTGAATTGTCAGGCTCTCGTTTTCAGCGAGTTTCCCTTCTTTTTTACTCCTCAGTACTTCAAAGAAATTCACATGTTTCAGACGCAAAAGCCCAAGGGAAAAAGCCCCTCCTTAAAAAATAGCTTCAGTAGTACCATCAGCAGCATCGTTGCCGCTACGAGGTCCAGAAAGGTGAGACTTGTAGCAAGTCGAAGAAAAATGGCAGCGCATCGAAGAGTTTGTTGAAGGTTCATTTTGACCATGGAGGAGCGTCCTGGGGATCGCAACGTTACTGACCACTCTAACCACCTAATTTACCTTCGTATACCGCCCCCCCCGTCCTGTCTCGAACCCTAACAGAAGGGGGACAAGCATCCTGTCTCGAGGTCTTGCTTGCCTCCGACCCTCAGTAGGAAAGGTGAGCAGTTTCTAACGTGTGCCGGTCAGCGGACCCGTTCACCCCCCACCCCCTTCCACCAACTAACGCTCCGCTCCGCTCAGCTTCGATGACGTTGGGAATTCCCGTCCCCCTTCCCACCCCCCGGGACGTCGCTGTCGACGACGACCGTCCTCCCTCCCCCGTCGGTGCGGTCGAACTCGGCGCTGCCTTCCTCTCCCAAGTCGGAGGACCGAATCACCCACAGAAACTACCGTGCACGCTATGCGGATTTAAGGGAGACGGTTACACGTGTCATGGATGCGGGGAGGGTAGGGATTACATTCTATGCGAGGAGTGCGTGGAGAAGAATTGCTGCTGCGTTCAGTTCTATTTTTAGGGTTGGGGTTAGGGATTGGAAGGAGAGGAGGAAGAAAAATGAAACGCTCATAGAAAAAAATCAAAAACAAACGAAACGTTCACACATACAACATGACTCATTTAAATATTATGCAATAATTCAGCTTTGCAGCCAGCTTCATTTCATCCCTCCTCCCTCCACCCTCCACCGGGCTATCGCTTCGGGGTCGCTTTCGAGGCCCCGCCTTTCTTCGCGCTGCTCGTGGTGGTCGTAGTGGTCGTCGTAGTTGTTGTGGTGGTCGTCCTCCTTCTGCTGCTGCTGCTGCTGCTACTGCTGCTGGTCGTGGAATTGGTGGGATTTATGTTGGGGTTTTGAACCAGAATTTCGTCGTCGCTGTCGCTCTCCTCGAGGACGATCAGCTCATTCCCCGTTGAGTCCGTGACGGTCGTGGAAGACACGGCCGTGGCGGGACGACGGGGGGGCGCAGGCGCTTCGTCGTCGCTGTCGTCGATGACGAGGGGGTCGTCTTGGCCTCCGACGCCGTCTCCGCTGTTGGACGCGTAGCTCCTCTGATTGGGAGCCGGCGGTGGTGGTCTCATGGCACCCCTGAATAGACCCCCGAGAACCCCCGACATGAGAGGGAAATCCGTCGAGCTCATTGTCATGCGCATTGGAGCCGAACGTTCGTGGGGGTCGTAGTCCTCATCGTCATCGTCGTCGTCGTCCTCATCTCCGAGGAACCCTCCTGACCTGGAGCTCAGCAAATGGGCGACGACGGGGGGCATGCCCTCACCAGGCGACATCCAAGGGGGGAGGGGACGGGACTCGACGCGGGCTGAAAATCCAGAGGACCCGCCCAGGAGGAGCTCAAAGAGGTCTGCGGGGGGGCCGTGGCGGGAGGTGGGGCCGCGCCTGGCGGCGTCGCGGGCCATTTGAGCGATGAGGTGCGTTATAATACTGTTGGGGTTCTGCCTTTCGCTCTATTGTCGTTGTTTGTTTTTTGTTTCGTTTGAGGTTAGATTGGGCAGAGGGTGTGTGCTGGCACCTCTGGTTCCTAGTTCCTCACCTGCGTCTTCGCCTTGACCTTCTTCGACATAGCCTCCTTCTCCGTCTTCCCCCGCTTCCTCTTCTTGACCTTCCCGTCCTCCATCACGCTCACCCTGTCGATCTTGGTGAACTTCGCCTTGCAGAGAGGGCAGGAGTTCTCCTTGTCGCTCCACTGAGAAATACAGTCGAAGCAGAACAGGTGGGAGCAGCCGGAAATTGAACTTACAGCGGAGGTCTCGGGAGTGTCCATGCATATGGGGCAGGTGATGGGGGCGGCGGGAGCGGCGTCAGAGGGCTTGGTCGGCTTTTGGGGACTCTTTTTAGAGGAGGGAGATTTGGCCTTGGGAGAGGCCGTTCTGGATTTTGCAAGCTTGCTTGCGGTGGTTGACGTGGAAGCGTCGCTCCTCTGATAGTTGGCCTGGGTCAGATTTAAGATGGGATAGGAGGCCGTGGGGGCGACGAACTGAGCCTAAAGAGGGAGTGTCGCATCAGCATCTCACTCACCTTGCGTTTTGGAGGCATAGTTCACTAGAAGTAGCGTATGGTTCCGTCCAGCTGGCCGTGCCTGTAAGTACTTCTGTCTATACTTGTGAGACTTGTTATGTCTACTTTTTGTGTACGGCGCCGTGTGACGATTTATGGAGGGAAGAAAGTCTGGTCCCGTGAGAATGCTCAAATTGACGATTTAGACCCTCTGATTTTCGCAGAATTGCTAAGTAGCGTTGACAACGATTCTCAAGGAGGCGAGGAAAGGGGTTTCAGACCAGACTATTCAGCTGAACTGCGTGTGGCCTGCGTTTGAAGTGAGCACAGGGGTGTCCCGCAAAATCAGAGCAAAAACTAAAACTCCAAAAAACTCCAAGAGACTGCTGCAAAGAGAATGTCGGACTTCGACAAGTGAGTGCCAGCAATGAGATTCAATATCGCCAACTGTTGCGCTACGAAAGCGGTGATTCCGGCCGTCGCCTAGGAATTGTTTCTGAAACAGATTGTAATCCGCTCGTCGATCCCCGCCTGCCTCCCGGTCACGATCCCCTCACCTCCTCACTCTCTATCACACTAACACGCCCCCCCCTCAGACTCAACGAGAAACTCCTGTCCTCGATCCTGAGCGACACGGGCCTCTCCCTATCAACCCTCGAATCCCAGCTCTCCACACTCTCCACAGATCCCGCCCCTACGAACTCCGCTCCTGCACCCTCCTCCTCCAAACCTGGTGCCCCTCCCGGACTACTGTCCCCCAAGAACCTGGGCTTGAAGTCCGTCCTGGATACGACAAATGCCGCCAACACGTACAATATGAATAGTAACAACGACGCGTCCGTTCCCGCTTCTTCCACATTGATCAACGAGACTGAGGACGCCTGGGCCCGTTCGCTCGCGGCTTTCAACTCGCTCGCTGCCGAGGACTTCCTCAAGGCCGACTCCGACAAGAAGAATGAGGCGCTGACTAGCGACATCCTCGGAGATCTGGGGATGGACGACTACGACGACGGCTACGATGTAGGGGAGGATTTGGTCGCCGCTGAGGTTGATCTGAAGGTCGTTGAGGGAATGAAGCAGATTAAGGATGTGGCGGGGAAGGGGAGAGTGGAGGAGGAGATAAAGGTCAAGGCCGCCGAGGAGCAGAAGAAGGCGCAGCAGCAGGCACAAATTCAGCAGCAGCAGCAACAAATTCAACAGCAACAAATGCAACAGCAGCAACAACAAATGCCGCCCAGACCGCCGCCCAACCTCGCACGCGGTCCCATGGGGCCTGGACCGGGTAATCCCATGATGGGCGTCCCTCGCGGCCCCCGTGGTCCCATGCTCATGGTCCCTCGCGGCCCCCGTGGACCCGGACCTCGCGGTCCCGGGATGCCCGGAATGCTTGACCCTATGCAAATTATCATGCAGCTTCAGGCGAGGGGCATTCCTCCAGTAGTTATCGCGCAGCAGATGGCCGCGCTCCAGCAGAGGGGGCTCATTCCCCCGCCGAATATGATGCCGAGGGGACCTAGAGGGCCGAGGGGGATGCCGAGGGGGCCCATGGCGATGGGACCTAGAGGAGGGCCTCGGGGCGCAATGGGCCCTCGAGGGCCTATGCCGAACGAGCCCCAGATCTTCAAGCAGAAGGATTTCCCCTCGCTGGACGGCAAGGGACCGTCGGCAGAAGCAAAGGGCGACGAGCCGCTGATATCCACGCCTCCAATTCAACCCATAACTGCCCCCGTAGCTCCCCCCATGATGCCTACTCCCAAACTCGTGTTCAACAACCCCGCGGCCGGGCCAGTAGAGGCCAGGTCAATTCCCACCACCTGCATGCCTCCCAGGGATCTCACGTACGTTATAGGATCCATGATGAGGCCTCTAACGATGGAGGATCCCTTCACCCAAGATCACTACTACCACAACTACCAAGAAGCTAAGAGGAACGAGGTCGTGGCTCAAATGGGCGGCATGATCCCAGGCGAGCAGCTGGCGATGCTCACTCCCCTCCCCGTCCTGCTCAGCAAGAAGCTCAAGATCGAGAAGAAGGAGGGCAAGTGGAGGACGAACGTGGAGGACAGGGCGAAGAAGTGGGAGGACGAGGAGAAGGTGAGAACGACAGATATAGTTATAGACTATAGCTATACTCCTCGATAATGGCATCAACCTAACCCAACCGCTTCGCTCGCCCCAGGTCCTTGGGCACGAATCCAAGAGGGACGTCAAGAAGCCGAGGGCCCAGATCGCCATCCCGGTGCTCAAGAAGGAGAAGGGAGTCGGGGACGACGAGGAGGAAAAATTGAGGGTCGAGATATGGAACGCCAGGATGAGCATCGACGCTGGATACTCTGCCCTTTTGGAGTTGTTCGAGCTGCAGAGGCTGGTGAAGGACCCCAGAGTAAATCCCAATAGAAGGAACCAGCTCATGAACGCGGTTCAGGCCAATATCAAGGCCCTAGAAGAGAGCTTCGGATGCAGCACCACCGAGAGCTCCTCCCCCGAAATCGAAGACACCAAGGCCCTCGACTCCGAAGTCCTCGCCTCGGTCCTGCGCCTCCCCAAGGGCCAGGCCCTGCTGGCCAGGTGCATCGAAACGGGCATGCTGCCGCACTCCGCCGCGTGCTGCGTCCTCCCGCACGCCCTCTCCCTCGTCATCTCCAGCGCCCGCGGGACGAACTCCCAGCAGACAGGAAAGGAGGACAGGCTCCTCCTCGCGTTCCAGCAGAACCTAATCTCCGTAAAGGAGCCCCCCCTTCCCCCCTCGACCTTCAAGTCCTGCGTGTCTCAGATCTGCTCGAGTCACGAGGAGAAGGGCGGCCTCAGGAAGAGCATCAAGGGAGCCAAGAGCAGGGCGCAGGTCCTCCACACTCTCATGAAGAGGGCAGGGGAGGTGTGCGCAGGCGACGAGGAGTTCAAGAGCTTGGAAGAAATTTTCGTTAGTATGTTGAAGAACTAAGTGATGTTGGGAATGGTTGGGAGTGGGGGGGGAGGAGTGAGAGAAGGGAATTATTAACAGCGCGGTTATTTTCATCTATGGCCAAGAAAGCGTGAGAGAAGAGAAAAGAAGAAGGAAGAGAGGAGAGAGAGAGAGAGAGAGCTAACAAATAAAAAAAATTAAAAACAAAAACAGCTACTGCGACATTACTTATATGCTATCCTTCGCCCACTTTGGAACATCCGTAAAATACTCTACAACCTTCCCGTCCTCCTCCCTCCACCAATATCCCCAAGCATGCAACCTAATCCCCTCACACCTCTTCCCATAATCCCTCACAACCTCCTCCGCCTTCACCCCCCCCCTCCTACAAAACGGACAAACCTCCTCAACCCTCCTCCCCATCTCCTCCCCCTTCAAACAATAAAACCCCTCCCCCCCAACCTCAACCTCCTCCCCCCCCACACTCCTATAAACCCCAACCTCATTATTATCCCCATCCCCCTCCTTCTCCCTAGGATAACAAACATCCCCCACAATCCCGAATCCAAGATGACTAACTACGACCCTTATCTGATGCGTTCTACCCGTCAAAGGTTCCGCGACGACTACGCTCGTATTATTAACGTCATCGTACGATATTTTAGTGAATTTAGTCGAAGTTGATTTCGGCCAACCGACGGAGGTTGAGGGGGATGACGTTATGCTGTAGATGCCTTTTTTCGGGTCGAGGCAGGTCTGGTTTAGGGAGACGGTGTAGGAGGTTAGAGGGGTGGATGAGAGGGTGGAGGTGCGGAAGGTTTTTAAGGTTGGACAGGGGAGGCCGGGGAGGGGGGTTACGCCTGGGAGGGAGGTTATGTTGAAATCTCCTTTTACGTTGAGGATGTAGTGCTTGTTTATTTTTTCTGAACGGATTAGGGAGGAGAGCTTTGAGGAGGTGGAGGAGGACTTGCCGATTATTACGACGCCGGAGGTGAGGCGGTCGAGGCGGTGGATGGTGTGGAGGGAGGTGGAGGGGCGGGAGGTTAGGAGGAGGGGGAGGAGGGAGTTGTGGTTGTAGGAGCCGCAGGGGTGGACGGGGAGGCCGCAGGGCTTGTCTACCACTATGATTTCGGAGTCCTCGTGGATTACGGGAATGGTGGAGGGGACTGGGGGTTCGTGCCGGTGCACGACGTGGCGGAGGAGGTCGTTGGACTGTTGGGGTAGGGGTGTGTGTGTGTGGGGGGTTGAGGGGCGGGAGGAGTGAAGCGAAGGTTTGAAGCGACGAGTTAGAATGCGACAGTAACCTCCGCATTTAGTTGCCCCTCACCTTTACCAAAGTTCCTGGAGACGTCTTCCTATCGTTCATCGTGACGATGCCCTTCTCAATCGCTTGCCTATAATATATTTCTGGGTAAGTTTTGAAGTTCTCCGCGAGGTTCTGGAGGAGAGGTTTGTTCAACCAACGAGAGGGAATGCGGGTGGTGTGGACGTAAGGGTAGGGGGGTTGGTGAAGGAGGGGAATTCCGGAGGGAGAGAGGTGATGAGAAGGAGGAGGGACGCGGGAGGGGGAGGAGAGGTAGGCGATTGAAGTTAGGTAGGAGGCAACTTCGGGAGGGTTGGGGTTGGGATTTGGTTTCAGCTTTTTGGAGGCACGTGGAGAGGGAAGGGAGGTTTCGAAGGCTAGGTCGGGAATAGGCAGAAGGGTGGTGGTGGTGGTGGTGGTAGTGGTGGTCGTAGTCGTAGTGGAGGGAGATGAGTATAAGGGCTGTGTCCGATCGAAGGTGACTTGCCGTTCTTCTAATTTCCTCTTCCGTTCCCTCTTGCTTTCTTTTGATTCCTTTTCATTACTTTTTCGTTGGGAAAAGGTGTCTGCAAGACTAGAGTTCTTATAGAGCGACCATCGGTGTGTGATGCTGGTGATTCCGCCGGTGACACCGCTAGTGGCTTGATTGTCAATCATTTGATTGTCGATGGTTATCAAGTATTGAAACGATTTATGCACGTAAATGTTCTGCTGTGGTGAATTGTGTGACGGTGATATTACATACGGACCATTTGACGACTTTAGACCAGCATTCTTAACGTATATTACTTTTATCGTATTAGTAGCTGTAGTACAGTTTACTGTAGTACAGTTTACTGCAGTTTCTGAAGGTAATAATGGCACACTTGAGGACATGTATGAGGACATGGCTATATCTATGCAACAGGTTAGAATGTTGTGTGCACACAGCGTGTACACGCAGCTCAGTGCTGCAGACTGCAGGCGTCCTCACCTTTCTGATTTCTCTTCGTGACTTATTTCTTCAGATTATGTTTATTATTATGTTGTTTGCCGTGATTTTATGCGATTAATGAGCGGTTTTGGGCCAAAATATGCTTCAGCTCTGCAGAAAGGGGCAGAAAGGGAGAGTTGATCGCCGAGAGGTTGAACAAATTAGTGCTATTTTCGCTTCACTTCTCAGCCTTTTATTTTTTTATTTTTTTTTTTTAACTATGATCGATATTCCTCTGTCGCTCCTACTGTCGCTATCAAATTCGACAGCTTCACATCTGTACGCTAACATACTACATACACACCGACTGTCGTAATTACCGATTACCGATTGCCGTATTTCCCAATAAAAGCATCTTAAAGTTTAGATCGACTTCGAGCTTGTGCGTGTCGGTGAATCTTTCTCACAAAATGCAGATCTATTACTCAATTTACGTACTTGTGCTGGCACTGTCCATCAGCACTACAACTTCTTTCACGTTACATCATTCTACTTTCATGTATAAATCGACAATTCCATCAATATCTGCACTATTTTCAGCAAACTCAGCAGCTGACTTAGCCTCAACTCGTGATATGCTCATGGGACGCACTGGAAGCACTGGCAGTGCGTCCCTCAGTGCCACTACCACTAGTCCCACTAGTAGTCCAACTAGTAGTTCCACTAGTAGTTCCACTAGTAGTCCCTATACGATAATAAAAACCCTCCAAAACTCCCCAACATCCTACTCCCCCACCTGGCTCTTCCGCCAAGCCGGCCGTCACCTCCCCGAATACACCGCCTACAAAAAGGAGCACTCAACCAACTTCCTCCAAATGCTTAAATCCCCCCAGCACGTCTCAGAGTGCACCTTACAACCCATCCGTCGTTATTCAAACCTCTCCGCTGCTATACTATTCTCTGATATTCTAGTAGTCCCACAAGCGCTTAACATATCCGTCACAATGCCAGGTGGCGTAGGTATACAAGTCCCCTCCCCTTTAAAATCAGTCTCAGATGTGGTTCGAATGAGCGAGGAAATTGAGGAAAGGGGTGTTGAAAGTATCGTGGAGGAGTTGGAGTACGTGTTTGAGAGCGTTAGGGAGATTAATAGGAAGATCGATGAGGAAGGTTTGGACGTTCCTTTGTTAGGTGAGATTAAAAAAAAACACACTAACAAAACGAATAAAACGAGGCGTTTACTAACACAATTAAAAAACCCTTCCTTTCAGGTTTCTCCGCTTCCCCTTACACGTTATTCTACTACATGGTCGGCGGAAGCTCTAAAAAAAATCAAGACATCGGATCACACTACCTTAAAAATCACCCTTCAGAGACAAAACGCCTCCTCAAACAACTCAACGTTATCGTTAACGCTTATGTGAGTAAGCAGGTTGAGGCTGGAGCGAAGGCTGTGCAGATATTTGAGGCTTTGGGAGGTACGCTTAGCGGTTCAGAATTCCGAGATGTTTGTTTGCCTATTCTGAAGGAGCTCGCCGAGATGTTCAAGAGGGATAATGACGTTCCTGTTATGATATTTGCGAGGGATCAGTGTGGGTTTAATCGGGAGTTGGAGGAGTATTATGACGGGGTTACTATTGATACGAATTATGATTTGGAGGAGGTCAAAGGGTTGAAGGGGGTTGTTCAAGGGGGGTTTAAGCCGGAGATACTTATTGGGGAGAATAATGAGGAGAATAGGGGGAGGATTAGGAAGGCGGTTGAGGAGATGTTTGAGAAGGTCGAAGGGGGGAAGTATATTGCGAATTTGGGAGAGGGGATGGGGGGGAAGGAGAACGTTGAACTTGTGCAGGTTTTTTTGGACACCGTGAGGGAGGTTAGTGGACGGTAAGAAATTGAAAGTGGGTTTAGCTGTTTGGGATTTGGGTTGGGTTGAGATGGGATGGGGTAAAAAAAGTCAATGACAATTGAATAACAAATAACCTTCCTCCTCATCCTTTCACGAATCTTTATCCTCGATGAGATTCTCCTTCTCCTCCTTCCCTCCCTGCTCCAACCTATTCAACGGCAGAATAGTCCTTTTTTTCTGCCCCCCCCCACTATAAATAACAATACTACAACAAACCGCCACAGTCCCAACGCAAAATCTCCCATCCGGGACGAACCCAAAGAAAACGTAACTAACAACCGCATTAACAACGATGGAAAAGCTCGCAGCGAAAACCTGGGTTTGGATTGGGCGGACGATATCCCCTCACTTGTTAGAGAAAAAAAAGGTCCAATTATTGTTGTCGTTGGGGTTGTTGTTGCATATTAGCCCCCCCCCCCTTGTACTCTTTCAAATGACGCTCACCTTCAAAACATTATCCGCATATTTAACCACCAAAGCAACCAACAAACCTCCACCAGCCTGCACGAGTATAACACTCCAAACAGTCGTAGTGTAACCGTGGAAGAAACCTGAGCGGAGGATTGGGGAGTAGTCTTTTAGGAGGGAGGAGAGAAGGGAGAGGAGGACAGAAGGTAAACCCATCTGGATGTTACGGATCCAGAGGGATACTGTTGTTGATGTTGTTGCTGTTAGTTTTGTTCTACAAGAAGGCGTTCTATGAATAGCGCCTTTCTCATATTCGAATGTTCGTTCTCACCTTTAGGCGATCCCTTCAATATTTTCTCAAAGTATACCCCCGAGAAGCCGCTAGTACACGCCGCCATAACCACGCACAACGTCCCCACGAGTCTGTTCTTCTTCGCCAAGTCAGTGGGAATGCTCGCGACGTGAGAGTCTTGCGACGTCGAAGTCTGTGCGAGGATAACGCCGAAGGATAGTAGGATTAATGAGAACCATTTTCTGACGGTCAGTTTTTTATGAAGCATCGTTACGGAGAAGAGAGCGGTTGTGAGGATCTTTAGCTGGTAGATTACTTGGTAGGAGGCTGCGTCGAGGTTTGTTAAGGCGCAGTAGAGGAGGTTGTTCTGGAGAGCGTAGAGGAGGGAGGGGACGGAGAGCTTCAGGACTTCGTACGGAGAGTCTATTAGGGAGTTTTTGAAGATTTGGAACAAGTGAGGGAAGGAGTAGTTGGTGGAATGGAAGAGGACTAATGTGCAGATGAAGAATTTAAGGAGTTCCATTGTGAAGACGGCTGTGCTGCTAATATAGAGGGACGACTGAAGGTCATCATCGTTACTACTATTTGGTTTACTATTTGGTTTACTATTTGGTGAATTTACACGAGAGTATCGCATTAGAATTACCAAACCAACCATTTGTAGTACTAATAATGATAATACGACAGGTTGAATGAGGCGTGAGGGAACAGTTGGTAGTTTTAGAGAGGCCATGGCGCGTCTTGGTGCGTCTTGTTGTTGTGTGTAGTTGTGTGTAGTTGTGTGTAGTTGTGTGTGGCAGTGATCGTTCAGCTGCGTTCAGTTTTGGTGTAGATGTCCGTGTAGATGTCCGTGTAGATGCTGACACTTTTTTGTTTCCTTAGCTTTTAAGTGTATTCGTTCGTATAGTGCGCACGTGTGCTAACGTTTCACGGCTTAATGTAACGTTAACACGGCGTGTGCCGGCGTGTGCCTATTGAAATGGTGCTTGAAATGTGTTGTGTTTGTTGTTGGTGGCGGGACCTTCGCTCAATCACGGCTCAATATCAACCCTAACAGGTTCTAATTCACCGAAGGATCACTAATTTGACCTATGAAGAGGCAGATAACAACAGTGGAATGGGTTGGACAAGTTGTCTGGACTGCGGTCGGTCTGCGTCTAAAAGAAATGGAATGAAAAGGGGGGAAATGTCTGGGAATTACTGATTCGCCTGAATAACTCCTGAATAACGCGCACTTTGCCATTGTCTGTCAGCAATCCATTATATAATAAAATAGTTCGTGCGTTCATCTTATTCGTTTTATAAATAGAGCTATAAATAGAAGTATTTATAGCTCTATTCTTTTTTTGCGGATGAGCAGAGTAAGCGCTTCCAAATTATTAGCAATAGGTATACCAACAGTACTTTTTAGCGTATTTGGATTACATACATTGACATCATTCATTGAAGGTAACAACGAGTCGAGAGCACTTACTAGATTAACGTCTAGATCTGAAAGGGAGGAGGTAAGACAACGGGATAACACCACTACAGTTACGGACACGTAACTGTACCCTCCGTACTCACCCTGTACCCTGTACCCTGCACACTCCCTGCACACTCCCCCTGCACACTCAGAGAATACACACAGAACAAGTCCAACTGGAGAAAAAGCTAGAGAACATCAGGAAGATAAAGGAACAGGAGGAGGAGGCACTGAAGAAACAGGGGAAGGACAGCTACTCATTCGGCAAGCGCATCAAGCGTTACGACTAGTAACGTGACGTTGACTAGTAACAGTTTGTAAGCGGCTCGTTACGGTTCTATATGTACTTTCATCACCGCCTAACCTACCTAACCTACCTAACAATACTTATGACCATGACCATGACCATGCTGTGCCATTCCTTCAAACTTACTCAGTTGACACGTCAGCGCACCGCCACCCTCCCCCTCACCCGCCTCTCATCTTCTCTGTCAGAAATCAGAGAAATTCATGAGAAGGCCCTCTCCCTAGCCCCCCCCGCCACCTCTTCCGCATCCTCCGAATGGTCCCTCAACATCGCCCACCTCCTAACTCACCACCTCAACCTCCCCCCCAACACGTACTCCTCCATCTTCAACAAAAACTACCCCCCGAACCTCAACCTTTCCTCCCCCCCCACCTTCTTCAGCGACGTAACCCGCCTAACAAACTCCGAACCCATCCAATACATCCTCGGCTCCTGGGATTTCTACACCCTCTCTAACGTTCTCTGTTCTGCCCCCGTCCTAATTCCCCGCCCCGAAACAGAAGACCTCATAACCATCCTCCTCACCTCAATACCCCCCTCCCCTGCTGCAAAAAAACTCAACATCATCGACGTAGGTACAGGTACAGGCTGTATAGGAATATCAATCTTAAAAGAACTACCTAACGTAAACTTGTACGGCGTCGAACCTGGTGTCGAAGCTTACAATTTAACTAATTTGAATATAAATAAATTCGAGAAGGAGTTTAAGCATAACTCTGATTACGTTAAGTTGTACGGCTGTGGTATTGAAGATCTTGAGGAGATTGAATGTGATTATATTATTAGTAATCCTCCGTATATTCCTACGAGAGATATGGAAGGGTTGGATGATAAAGTTATTAGATATGAGGATTATAAGGCGTTGTGGGGGGGGGAGGATGGGTTGGACGTTATTAGGGAGGTTTTGAGGTATGCGGAGAAGGTGGGGGGGAAGGTTTTTGGGGAGGGGGATGAAGGATGTGTGGAGGGGGTTAGGAGGTTTGTGGGGGAGAGGGGGGAGGTGGAGGGGAGGAAGGATTTTATGGGGAAGGAAAGGTTCTTCATCGTTAGTTGGCTTTAAATTTTAAATTGTCGTTGTTTTGTCTTTATTATTTATTACTTCGTTTCCCACTTGTCAAAGGTGGCTTGGTCGATCACGTAGCTCGCTACGCTAGCGATATCCTCGTCGCTCAGGCGACCTCCAAACGCCGGCATCGCGCTCTTTCCGTTCGTCACGATGTGAATCACGCTGCCCTCGGTCATTCCTCCGCTGAGGTACTGCGAGAGGGCCTCTTTTTTGAGGGTCTTTTTGCGGGCGGGCATTATTATGTTCTGACCGCCGGCGTGGCAGGAGGCGCAGTTGGAGGTGAAGATCTTAGCGCCGGCAAGGATGTCGGAGGAAGGAGAAGAGGGAGGAGGAGAGTCGGCAACAGCAGCGGCGAAGGATGGCGCCGCAGCGAAGGAAGAGAGGATTACGCAGAGGGAAGCGGTTATGGCAGCGGGACAATTGTCATTTTTTTGCTTTTTTGTGGGGGCGGCCTTTGCGAAGGTCTTTGTGAAGGTGTAGGCGTTGGTAGAGGCGGAGGCGAGGAGGACGACGCCGACAATAGTGCCTACAATAGTTGCCTTCATGGCAGTGACACGACGGCTACAAGTGACACGAGTTCAATTATTTGTTTTTCGTGCTTGTCGACGTTTTAAAGGATACCGGACGCAACTTAATGATAGTAGGCGAAGTGACCGATCGCGAGTCTCGTGAAGTGACTTAATGGTGCCCAATTCGGTGTGCCAATTTGCAGAGAAATGGCAGAAAAGCCTCCATCCTAAAGTCATGGTTATCCCCACTAAATCGCAGTCCGATGACAGGGACTATAAGGTCATCACCTTAGATAACAAGCTCACGGCCATTCTCGTATCTGATCCTACAACGGACAAGGTAAATAGTGCACAAAAAGGACAAAAACAGCTCGACTGCTACGTTATCTTAAGAGGACTGGCCTTAAATGCCTGAATATGCGCCTGAATACGCAACATGTAGCATCCAATGATCATTCATCGACTTCTACACACTTTTTACTCACACCGATACCTTTTAAAAACCTTTTTAACACCAATTATAGTCGGCAGCATCGCTAGATGTCCGCGTCGGACACTTGTCCGATCCGGACAACACCCCTGGACTAGCCCACTTTCTCGAGCACATGCTCTTCATGGGAACCGAAAAGTACCCCGACGAGAACGAATACAACACCTACCTCTCCTCCCACGGCGGCGGCTCCAACGCCTACACCGACACCGAGGACACCAACTACTACTTCGACGTGAACGCCCCGCACTTCGCCGGCGCGGTGGACAGGTTCGCGCAGTTCTTCATTGCTCCGCTCTTCACGGAGTCGGCGACGGAGAGGGAGCTCAAGGCCGTGGACAGCGAAAATTCGAAGAACAAGCAGAACGATTTCTGGAGGAGGTGAGACGAATCAAGACGAATCAAGACGAATCAAATCAGAAACAGCCCTTTATTGACATCTCCTCCTCCACAGCTTTCAGCTAATGAAAGGCCTCGCACGTCCTGATCATCCGTTCAGCAAGTTCGGCACCGGAAACTCCGACACTATAAAAGACGACCCCAAAACTGGCGTCTCAGTCCGCGAGGCCCTCCTCGCGTTCCACGCAAAGTTCTACTCCGCCGACGTCATGAAGCTTGCCGTGGTCGGGAAGGAAAGCCTGGAGGTAAGGAGATTGCGCAAAAAGGCAATCAAAATACGCAAAAAACATTCCAACGCCAACCAATACCAACACCAACACCGTACGTTCGCGCAGGAACTTGAGAAGATGGTCGTGGAGAGCTTCTCTGATATTCCCAATAAGAACATCGGCAACCCTGTCTTTCCAGGAGAGCCCTACACCTCCAAAGAGCTCCGAAAGTCCCTAGAAGTCGTCCCTATCAAGGAGAACCGATCCCTCGACCTCGCATTTCCCCTCTGCTCAATTCGCGAATTTTACAAGAGCAAGCCGGCGAGCTACATCAGCCACCTCATAGGGCACGAGAGCGCGGGGAGCATCATCAGCTATTTGAAGAAGAAGAATTGGGCGAATGATCTATGGGGAGGTGAGATGGATAAATAAGGAGAGGTCCACTATCGCCGCAGCATGGAACTAACCCTGAGAGTGCAAACCGCGTTCATATCGCAGGCCCCGCCCGCTCCTGCTCGGACTGGGCGAGCTTCCAGATCGGCATCGACCTCACCGAGGAGGGCATGGACCACATCGACGAAATCGTCGACGTCTGCTTCGGCTACATCAACATGCTCAAGAAGGAAGGCCCGAAGGAATGGATCTTCAAGGAGAACCTAGAAGTCAGCAGCAACACGTTCAGGTTCCTCAGCAAGTCTCGCCCTCAGGGCTACGCCTGCAGCCTCGCCGAGAAACTGCAGAACTACGACCACGAGGACGTCCTCTCCGGACCGTACCTCGCCAGCAAGTACGACCCAGAGCTCATCACTAAAATCCTCGGCCACCTCCGCGCGGACAACATGATCGTCACCGTCACGGGGAGGAAGTTCAAGGGCCAGACCAGCGAGGTCGAGAAGTGGTACGGCACGGAGTACAACGAGAGGCCGATCGAGGAGGACATGATCAAGAGATGGGACGGGATCAGCTTTCCAGAGAGCGACCTGCACCTGCCGGAGAAGAACGAACTGATCGCGACCGACTTCGAGCTGCGCGACAGCTCAGGCTTCAACGCCGCCCCGAAGCTGATCGTCAACACCGACCTCGCCAGGGTCTGGTACAAGCCCGACGACAAATTCTCCATGCCGAAGCTTAACGTGATGGCGACCCTCCAAGCCCCTTCCGTGTACTCCGACCCGGACAGCTACTGCTGCGCCCAGCTCTTCGTCAGCTGCCTCAACGAGATAATGAACGAGTTCTCTTACATGGCGTCAATGGCCGGCCTGAGCAGCAGCGTCAGCAGCAGTAGAGGTGAGGCGGAGGAGAGCTCCTCTCGATTTTCGCCTTTTCAACTAACACCGCTCTCGCTCTCGCAGTCGGCATCGAGGTCACCGTCAGCGGTTTCAACCACAAGCTGCACGGTCTCATGGGCAAGGTCTTCGAGACGATTAGCACCTTCGACAAAGCCCTGACAACGTCGCTCTTCAACCGCATCAAAGAGAAGACGACCAAGTCCATGAAGAACTTCTTCTATGGCCAGCCCTACTCCCACGCCGGCCAGGCCACCGACATGATCCTCGGCCCGGTCATGTTCTCCGTCCACGAGCGCATCGAGGCCGTTGAAGGCATTACGATAGAGGACCTTAAGATCTTCGCCGGGAGGCTGCTGACGAGGACCTCCGTGGAGATGCTAGTCCACGGCAACGTGACGCCCGAGGAGGCCAAGCGATTCTTGGACGTCATCATCACAAGGTGAGAAGACCCGCTAGGAACGAATGACGACAACGAGGTGCGAAGTTTCTAACCCCCCCTTCCGCGTCGCTCTTCACAGCGTCCAGCCCAAGCCCCTGTACCCGTCCATGAGGCCGAACCACCGCGTCGCTCGCCTCACGAGGGGCCGCGACTATGTTTATAGGTTCAAATGCTACAACGATCAAGAGGCGAACAGCTGCACCCAAGACGTCTTCCAGCTCGTTCCCGACACCGTGGAGGACACGGCCGAGTGCTACTTCCTGGCGCATCTGCTGAACGAGCCGGCGTTCGATATTTTGAGGACGAAGGAGACCTTGGGCTACATCGTCTGGTCAGGGAGGAAGAACACGGAGACGATCCTGAATTTGAGCTTCATCATTCAAGGAGACGCGAACCCGCCCGACTACCTGAGCGAGAGGGTCGAAGCCTTTCTCGTCACGTTCAGGCAGAAAATCGTGGACATGGAGGAGACAGAGTTCGGAGAGAACAAGCAGGCCGTCATCGATAAACTGCTCGAGAAGGACAAAAATTTGAGCGAGGAAAGCTACAGGTACTTTAACCAGATCAACAAGGGCCTGTACGTGTTCGAGAAGAGCAAGCTGATGGCGAAGGCCGTCGAGGGCATGGATAAGACGAGCACATTGAAGGTTTTCGACGCCTTCTTGGCGGCGGGAGGAGAGAAGAGGTGCAAACTGAGCACGAGGGTTTACGGGAAGGACGTGGCCATGCCGATAGGAGAGGGGAGCGGGGCGCAGGAGCAGGAGCAGGAGGGGCCGGAAATTGTCAAGGACGTGCACGAATTCAAGAGGAGGATGGAATTATGGCCTCTAGCGGCGAGCCCCGATTTGTCGACTTTCGAGTAAGTCTTTGTTTTCTATGTCTGTTGTCTTTGATCAGGCTTTCTTCATTGTTATGTATAGAAGAGAATGTTAAATTGTTATTAAATTAAATCAGTGCGGTGGGAGGGTACGGTGGAGAGGGTGGAGAGGGAGAAGGAAGGGTGGGTGGAAGGGATGGGAGAAGGGGGGAGGAGAGGAATAATCATCGAATGGTCACATAAATTTGAATCGAAACACTTTACTTTTTGGCCTAGATAAAAAGCATTGGGCGGCTGATCAGCAAGCAGATCTCAGTAACGGCATATGTTATGGTTATGGTTATGGTTATGGTTATGGTTATGGTTATGGTTATGGTTATGGTTATGGTTATGGTTA